>PVKM010005688.1:0-46896 GCA_004027735.1 Carollia perspicillata
ATTAATAACATAAACATTTTATGTAACTAACATTGCTGTATGCAAAACTATGTCTTAGGGATACATATCATCCTTTGATAATACATTTAGTTTTGGGTACACTTTATAATATACGTTTATTTAAAAACTAATTATAACATACTTCAAAAATACAGAAAACATAGAAAAATGAAAATCTACCCTTCTTCCTAATTGAGCAGTATGCTATTTATAATCTATCATCAGATATTTTTTCTAAAGGGAAAGGAATAAAAGACTACAAATAGAAAATACCAGCATTTACTTATCAATTGTTTCTTGTTTATGAATGTTTAGGTTTTCCTTCCTTCCTTCCTCTCCCTCCTCTCTCTCTCTCTCTCTCTTTGTTCGTTAGAAACATTTCTACAGGGAACATCCTACTTGTCCCTCACACACGTTACATTTCCTCCAAGGTAAATATCTAGGTGTGCAGTTGCTGGGCTGTGGGACAGGTGCATCTCTCCCTTTACTCTCTATTGCCCGTTTGCTACCCAGAGGGTTGGTACTAAGGTCCCCTTCCACCAGCAGTGTGTGAAAGTTTCCTCATCTCTTAATCCACCACTGGTATCAAACTCTTCAATTTTTGTCATCCTGATAGATAGGAAATAGCATCATGTTATTAGGCAGTTTACCTTTTTGTGATTATTATTTATTTTATTATTGTGATTTATTTTGTGATTTATTTTATTATTATTTATTTTGTGATTATTATGTTATTTATTATGATTTATTATTTTGTGATTATTATTTATTTATTGAGGAGCTTCTTATATACTTATTGGAATTTGATGTGTTATTTTTGATGAAATATGAATATGTATCTTTTGTTCATTTACCATGGGGTTGTTTGATTTTTTAAATTGATTTTTATAAGTCCTTTATATATTCTCAATACTAATTGTACTTTATGTATATTCACTTATCCTCTTTTGGTCTGTGGTTTGTCTTTTAGAATTTATATGCCCTTTGGGTATCAAGGGCATATAAAGTCTAACTAATTTTTTTCTTTTTTTTTTAACTAATCCTTTTTTTTAAAAAAAGGATTTTATTTATTTATTTTTAGAGAGAAGGGAAGGGAAAGAGAAAGAGGGGGAGAGAAACATCAATGTGTAGTTGCCTCTCACGTGTGCCCTTCTAGGGACCCGGCCCGCGACCCAGACATGTGTCCTGACTGAGAATAGAACCGGCGACCCTTTGCTTCGCAGGCTGGTGCTCAAATCCACTGAGCCACACCAGTCAGGGCTTTTTTACTACTGTTTTAACATCTTTAATAATTTAAGTCTATTTAGGGTAGGGACTAAGCTTTGTTTTAGCTTCGCTGAATGCAGTGGAGATTTTCCTGTTGTGTTTTCAAAGCCTGGGAAGCCTCGTGGGCCAGACGCTCAGCTCTAGCATTCTCTGCTGGTCCAAGGTCCAGGGCCAGAAGGCTCAGCCTTTTAAGCCCGTATTGTCACAGTACAATTTTGGGGCACCACAGCCCCAGCTCCAGCTCATATCCCTGACGTGGACTTCCCAACTTGCTTATGACTCCTGAGAATCTTATATCTTTCTTGCAAGTTCAGATTATACTACACTATTTATTTTTGTTATATTCGGTCCAACTTTCCATGTGTTTGCAGTTAGAAAAAGGTTCACCTAAGCTTAGTGTGTCATGTTGCTGGGAGATCTTGGGGGAGGTTTCACAGCTGCATTCTTAATTCTGATGGGACTATTAGTACCTCTTGGGTACAGTGCTAACCTAAGAACCTCAGTTTTACTTGCATGCTAATAGTACTTAGCCCAGGAAGGGGTCAGCTGAGCTTATCTGGGAAGATACAGAAGGTGTTAATGTATTGTATGTTTTCAGCTTAGGCATTTCATAGTTAAACTTCCATCAAACTTACTGGTGAAATGAGTCCTTTATAAAGAAAAATATTAGGGCTATTCCTTCCTTAGACAAGGGAAAATTCTTTTGGCAAATATTTGACAAATCTCTAACTCAATCCATATATGAATGGAAATTTGTCTATCTGTTTACTCTTTACTGAGCTCACAGCTGACTCACCCTCTTTGTAGCACTTCTGTGAATATGACTATATACGCCTAATTTCAGCTGCCTTGTCACCTTTTACATAAGAGACCTCAACTGAAAAGGAAAAATGGATATTATTTCACCTTGGATCACCCCAGAGCTATTTCACCCTGCTAAAGTCAAATGGAGTGTAGGGCCATGATTTAATGTATTTGGGATGGAGAAGACTGCCCACAAGGTCCCAAATATTCAGTAACGTTTGTGTAAAACGATTCATAAGCCATGTGCCAAACGTGGGCCAATAGCTGTGTAATTCTGGTCTTAGCCTTATAGCAGGGATCTGAGATTTGCGTACCTATGACTCAGGGCCACCACACCTGCCACTGTGGCATCAGCTGCAGCAACTTGTCTCTTATGGGTTAGCACCCATAAGATCAGGCCCCTGCCCTGTGTCCCACTGTCCCTGCCTATTGGCTCTGAGAAATGGAGACACAGGAGCATGTGACTCAGAGCTCTTCTTGAATTTTACTTCTGACCTCTCCTTCTAAGCAACTGTGAGTGGGTTTGATCTCTGGATTCTTGAAAATGTACTGACCTTGCTACTGTTTGTCAGTTTCTTCAAACCTTTCCTGCCCATCTGGACTCCTGGGGTCCAGGATTTCTAGGCACATAGCAACCTGAGAAACTCTTGAATCTTGAAACTTAAAGTGAGGCCCAAGGGCCCGTCAGCTTTAGCATCACTTGTGAGCTTCTTACAAATGCAGATCTCTGGACCTGCATCAGAGCCACTGAATCAGAACCTATTTTTATAAGATCCTGAAGTGATTCATATGCTCTGCTACACTTGGCTGAATTTCAATTCAGGAGTCAGGATCATTATCAACTACGGTCCTTTTCTTAAAAGAAAATACAATATGCTCCCCACTAAATAACATGGATAACGCCCTTCACCTGCCTAGTGTTTGATGATCAGGGCTCATGAGTTGGTGTTCCTGGTGGAAGCATGGCTCCCACTTGGGTGTGTTAGGGCAACAAACAGAGGTGAGAACCAATGAATCCTGTCTTCACTGTACCCGCTTTTGACTTGACCACGACCTGAGTTTAATGATGCTTAATTGCGTCTCCCCACCCCTGGCTGTGTTGAAGGCTTGAACCAGGGCATCTGTATACTTCTCATGGTCCAGACCACCCCTCCACTCCCACAAACTAGGTGAGCAACAGCACAGATTCGGCTTATTGTCATGGAGCAGAGCCAATGTCCACCCATGGTTCAAGGACCTTGGCCTTATTAGCACTGACCTACAAACTGAGATTTTTATTGCGATGTTCCTTGTCAGGTAATGAGTGTTTAAGCACCTACTGCTTCCAATTATAGTGAGCTATTGACAGTATGGCCTCAGCCCTCAAGCAACTTTTGCAGTCTGAGATGGGGAAATGACACAAGGAAGGACACGAGACATGCAGAAGGAAAAATACAATAGCACATAGGTCTGCAAGGTGCTTGTCTGGACCATGTGGTGACTCTTTCATTATCAGGAAATTTTGGATCTTTGAAAATAGACACATTCTCAATATAGCAAGGTAGACCACCAAATTATCATTAGTTGGGAATGTCAGTGTTTGGAGATTTGTTGATTCATGTAATCAAGCCATCCAGCAAGTATTTTGCTGGCTTAATTTTTTTTTTTTGAGTTTAGAGAAATCACTGCCTCAATATCACTACCCAGAAAACAATTCATGAGTTTAATAGGCTTTACTAATTCTAGCAAATATTTACTCAAACCCAGATAACGAAAGTATCACAGAAAGATAATTCAAAGTACATCTGAATTATAAATCACATTTCAATTTTTAAAGAAGAGGAACATTTTCATTTATCCTACATATTTAGAAAAATATATTTATGCCCTATCTGATATAAGAGTGAAGGGACTTGTCAAGAGATTGTTTTTTTAAAGTAGTGTTTCTAGGTAGACGCAATTTTCATTTTTAATATTGATTACTTGTAAATCTAACAAACTTTGGAGTTTATAGCTTCTGCCACAACTGTTGACTATTTTCTGGACATAAAAGTTAACTATTTAAAAAATTATATGGGCTTGTCCTTCTAATAGTACAGATTCAAATCAGTATAAATTAAGACCATTCCATTAGGCCATTCCTAGGGAGGGCTTTAATTAGTTTGCTTTGGTGATAGCAAGATTCTGTTTCAGAAAGTGAAGAATTAGAATTGTTCCCACTCAGGTTGCAAAGATGCACCAGATACATTGTGTATCCTTTGGCCCAGTGTTTCCCACATACGTGGTAAAGGCAGGTGGGGCCCTGGGAAGGCTCCAGGGGCGAGGCAGGCATGGAGACTGTTCTCAAAGAGCTTATGAATGCGCAGAGGAGACAAACATGACATGAACCATTTTAAAATGTGGTTGGAAATAACTCCCATTGCAGATATAAAGAACAGTGCCGTGGGTGTTCAGAAAAATGAACAGGAGTGAGGAGAGGAGAGAGGCTCAGTGGAGCAGGGACAAATAGGCTGGGTTTGGAAAACCTGCTGTGGAGATGATGAACTAAAATGTGTAAACTCGACGCCTTATTATCACTGCCTTTGTTTCAAGGTAGATGCAAACAGCTGGAAGACTGGCCAAGCCTGCAAATAATGATACACAAAGCCCTCTTTTCAATGGCATAATCTGCAGTGATTACACAGTGGGCTTTGGCTCTGGCTGGGGCCTTTAGCTGGGACAGCCAGCCAAGCAGCAAACAATCCTACAGGATTGTCAAAAACATCCTCAAAGGAAAAGAAAAGAAAGAAATGACCCCACATGACAATTGTAGGAGACAGCCAAGACTTTACAAGGGAAGGCCACAGCGAAGCCAGAGATCCAGAGTCAGACAGTGCCTGTTTGAGGCCAACTAGTGGAACACTGCAGTTGGATTTCTTCTTTAAAATCTCTTTCTAAAAAGCAATTTTTATTGAATGTATTGGGGTTATACTGGTTTATAAAATGACACAGATTTCAAGAGTTCAATTCTATAATACATCATCTGTATATTTTATTGTATGTTCACTACCCCAAGGCAAGCCTCTGTCCATTGCTATTTATTCCATGTTAACCCTCTTCTACCTCGCACCACCCCCTTTCCCTCTGGTCATCACCAAATGACCATACTGTTGTCCTGTTGGCTATGTCTATGTGGATTTTGTTTTGCCTTGATCTCTTTGCTTTCTCACCCAGCCCCACAACTCCCTCCCCTCTGAAGCTGTCAGTCTGCTCCTTGTATCTAAATGTATAGTCTCCTCTTTGATTTACAGAGGTTCACGTGTTCTTGTCTGCATGGTAACAACAGAGCGTGATGGATTCCTGTGGTAGCTCTGCCATCCCTAAGCAGTGTGGCTGGTCATGCCTATGCCCGTGGGCCCTGAGTGAAGAAGAGCTGCAGTATTGACCATTTCACGAAGTGCCCAGAAATACCCACCAGACGCAGCCAGGATGGTTCTAGAAGCTGTGACATTAGGGAATAGAAGCAAATACACAGGGAAGCCATTCAGCGGGCAGCTCCACAGCTGAGAAATGTCTGCTTAGAAAACTGGGTCGCACTTGTGGTGACTAGAATCAGACCCTTGCGAGAGGAAACACCGGTAACATGGGAAAAATCGATTGTTTGACAAATAAAGATGAAACAATGGATTAAAAGAAGCCTTGCTAAATATTTCTACCCCTGATGGAAATGGGATGAGGAATTGGAATTGCAGGTGGGGGAGGAAAGGTTCTATTTTAATCCAGGAGAGAAAAGGCTCATTTTCCCTTCAGTTTCCAGCATGGTTTTTAGTTTAAGGTTCACCAGCGCATTATAGGCGAAAGAGAAAGGGCTTCACTCCACCCCCGAAGCCGGGTTAGCCGATGACACTAATTGTCCCAATCAACCCCCTGAAAGCTGAGAGAGCGTTTTCTTTGCAAACTTAATTGTAGTTTTGTGAAACCACGAAGGCTTGGAGGATGCCAGGTGACATGCACTGCTGTAATTAGCCTGAGCTAAGCCCGCAGTGGTCAGTTTAGTTGCATAGAAGGTGACAGGATACAATCTCATGGGAGGCATTTAGCTGCACAGGGGGAAGAATCTACGTTTCACAAATGTATTGCATCCCTGGAGCATAGACATGCAAGAGTAATGTTCTGGCATCGATGAAGACTGGGAGAGAACAGGCTTGAATGGTCAGGGTGACCCATTAGTGTGACGGGGAAAACAGCACAAAGGGTGCGCCTGACAACCAGCGAATCTCAGACTCGCGTGAAAGTGTCGTTCTTTTATGATATGGACGGGGTTTGAGTATTCTGTGTAACAATAGCTATACAAATAAGAACGTTTCCATTGTTCATTATCGGAATGCTTCCTGTATGCTAGGCATGGTAATAAGCATCTGGTGTGTGTTATCTCATTTACTAATATTCATAGCAATCCAGGAGGTGGATATTACTGTCTCCGTGTTGCAGATGAGGAAACCTAGGCTCGAAGAGGTCTGGGAACTTGTCTCATATCATGCATTTGGGAATGCCTGTTCCAGGACCTGGTGTTCCCTATGTAGTGGCCATAGCCTGGGAAAGTGGAAATTAGTTCCTCAAATTTACAAGTTGTTTTAAAGAAAATCTGTGAATCTGATTTCTTATTGGTATATTTATTTTATTACATGAATTGTGCATTTTAATGCTAAAGCACAAACATACTTGGTAAATGAGGAAATTCAAGATTGGATTGCTGCCTCTCCTTAAAACCCAAGGCATTAAACACTTTGTGGCTTTTGCCAACCTGAGAAAGAAGTGAGCCTCCTAGAAGACTGAAAGTTAAGATGCTTGGCTTCTAATAGTGACCTTTTCACCATAAGGTAGTAATGATTTTAGACAGTGCTCATCGAAATGTTTCTATGAACTGGGTATTGCCCCAAGGGCTTTGTGCATTGTCTCATTAAATCCATAGGAAACTGAAACATAGGCAGTGGGGGCCTAGAGAGTCTAGGTAGAGTTCAAGGTTACAGAGCTAGAAACTGGGGAGTTAGGATGCATAATCAGTCCATCTATTTCATTATCAAAGCTCTTAACCACTAAGGTTTACTGCCTCTCACTCTACTCTGATTTTTGTTTCTGATATTTGATACTAAATGTTTGGTCGTGTGGTATAGTGATTAGATAATCCCAGGTTTCGTCAGCTAGGGCAGTACAATTTCCTCAAAAATTCCAGTTTATTTGCTTCCAGTTTGTTGCATATGAAAGTAACCTTTCCTCCTTTTTACTTATTGACTTCAGTATACAGCCACTCCTAGCTCTCTGTCTCAGTTAATGGGCTTCTACCTTGAGGTCACCTGTAGCAATGGGCTTGGATGAAAAGCTACACCTATACCATCAGAATCCTTACAGCTGGGCTGGCCACCAGAGAAGCAGTTGGCTGTACTAACAGGGGTCACTAGTCTTGCAGTATCTGTGTCCTCACTACCTGCCACCTGGCCCACACCATTATGTCCACATTCCAGACTGCAGGGTGTGGGAGAAGGGGAGACAAAGTGGGCGATAGATAATATCCTTATAAAAACATGAACTGGAAGTTATAAGCTTCTTTTCCAAGTTTTACCTATTGGCCAAAACATTAGTCCTATAGCCGTACCTAGAAGCAAAGGAGGCTGGGGCAGCAGGGAGGGCTGGGTAATAATAGTCTCTAGTGGGACAGCCACTAGCTCTTTTATTTATGGATTTTTAAAAAAGGATTATGCCTCCTTGAATACATACATACATACATGCCATGTATAAAATAATATATACTTAAAAAATTTTAGCTTTGGTATGCTATAATTGACACATAAAATGGTAAGATATTTAAAGTGTATTTTGTGGTGATTCATTGATATATGCATACATTATGAAAGGATTCCTCTGATGCAATTAATAACTATAATTAACACATCCATCACCACACACTCTCTCCCTTTTCATTTATTTATTTTTTTTGGTGAGGACGTTTAAGTTCTACTCTCTTAGCAAATTTTAATTAAACAGTACAGTGCTATCAACTATATAAAAGAAAACATATTCTGGTGGCACTGGCCAGAATTAGAGCTCTACTCTTTTATGTGAGGTGAATTGAGATTACTTTTTTGTTTTAAGCACCTGCCTGCAGGGTGTGTAAAAATGGGAGTAGAGTTGGAAACCTGGGGCTAAGGGGGATAGGAATAAGATCCCTTAAATAAAATTCAGAGGCTTTTACAATTAGAAGGAAGAGGAAAGAGTGGATACTTGGAAGTCTGAGTGTCTTGATCGCAGTCCTGCTAATTACAAAATGAGGTTAAAATACGACCTGATTTCTGGCATGCTTTTAGAAACTTTCTCCTTCATACGGAGACATCCATCATGGAAAATAATAGGAAAGAAAAATGTCCCCTAGGTCTTGTTCACTCAGCTCTCTCCCTCTGTTCTTACAAATACAATGTGAATTGAACGTTAAGAAAAAATAACATGGGACAAGTGATTGACTGTTTTAAGTTCAAATATCCATCATTTGCTGAGTTCCTCTTAGCCATCCACATTGCAATTCTATCGTGGAAACTTATTCATGTGTCTGGGAAGTTGTGATCATATCTAATTCCAATCAGCATGCTGTTGATTGTTTTTATCTTTTTTTAATGCAGGCATTGTTGCTAGCCCAGGTGGATAATTCCAGCTTGTAGCAGTCATGCATATAAAAACAAGCATGCTTATATTCTATTGTGAGGGGATGTAAAAATAATGAGCTGGGTGGCCAGCTTACCCAGTCTGAATCTCTGTTGCCCTTGAAAACAGCGAACCAACCTGTAGACAAACTGCTTTTAAGTTTACATTGGGGAAGGGGTCACAGGAACAAATATAAAGGACACATGGACAAAAACTAAGGGGGGTGGAAATGGGAGGGAGGTGGGGTATACTGGGGGGGGTGGGCTAGGATGGGAGTAAAAGACAAAACTGTACTTGAACAACAACTAAAATAAAAAAATAAAAAATATATATATAACATGAAAAAAATTAACTAAAAAGAAGTTTACATTGGGGAACAAGGTTTATCTAAAATATAAGGAAAAGGATAACGTAGTTATAGTACTTAGAAAAGTTAGCAGGGTTGCAAAATGTACTTTGGAAGTTACACACATGTATTGTTTTCTGATATGGTAGATTTATCTGGATACCCATACGCAGTTTCTTCTTTGACCTGAATGAACTCCACTTTCATCCCCGACAGCACAATTGTCAAAATCCATGTGAGTCTGTGTGAGTGTGTGGGTGTGTGCTTTAGCTTCCCTCTCCATTGGCTGAGCCAACAGGTAGCTGCAGTTCTGACACTCTGGCCCTTGTCCCACCCCAACCCTGACATTGTTCTCCTCTCTCAATTCCTGTTGGCATCTCCTTGGTGATGACAATAAAGTTGGCTAGTGTTCTGTCAGTTTTAGTTCTGCTTTTCTGCTTGGGTTGGGGATTCCTGGTTCTGGTATGTCCGGGTTTCCCAGACTCCCTTGCACCTGAGCAGGGCTTGGGCTCAGCTAAATTGTGAACTTCACCTTTATGACATGCCTTCCTTGTCCCCTTGTTTCTGAATGTTTTCCAGTGAAGCCTTCCCCTTCAGCACAAACTCCTGGGTAGCTTAAAATGGCCTGCCACACGCGGGATGCTTCTTTGTAATTCTCTGTTTTGTTTTAAAAGTGAACGTAGGTCTTGCATTCTACAGTGTGATTTATTCATTTGTTTAAATAAACAAATGTTTTAAATTATTGCCAGTTAAAAACATTTATCTCCCTCTGTCTCAAATCTTCAAGTAAAACTTAATTTGCAGGAAAATAAGCCATGTTTAGCCTGTGGCTTTGTACACTTTTTTGACCCATGGCTCCAAACCACCGTGGAGTGAAAAGGTATTCTTGTTTGAGAAACACATTTTCTTAGTGAAAGAAATTGAGTTTTAGTTGTGAGATTTGAGTAAGAGATTTTTGTATTCCTCATTTTATTTTTTGCAGCTTTACTGAAGGATGATTGACAAATTAAAATTAAGTATAAAATTAAAAAAATAAGTTTATATACTTAAGGTATACAACTCAATGTGTTTATATACATATCGTTATGAGATCATTACAAGATCAAACTAATTAACATATCCATCACCTCACATAGTTACCATTTTCTGTCTTCCTTTTTTGTGTGTTTGACAAAAACAGTTAAGATCTACCCTCAGCAAATGTCAAGCACACAGTATAGTATTATTAACTGTAGTTACATAGCTGTTCTTTAAATCTCCAGAACTTATTTACCTTGCATAAATGAAACTTTGTACACTAAGAACAGCATCTCCTCCTCTTCCCTTACCCACTGCCCCTGGCAACCACCATTCTGTGCTCTGTTTCTATGAGTGTGTTTATTTAGATTGCACATACAAGCGAGATCAGGCAGTATGCATTTATCTTTCTGTGACTAGCCTCTATCACTTAGCATGAAGTCCTCTGTGTCCATCCATGTGGTCTCAAATGGCAAGACTTCCTTCTTTATAGGCTGAATACTATTCCACTGTGTGTGTGTCATTGTGTGTGTCTATTCATCCCCTGACAAATATTATGTGTTTGCATATCTTGCCTATTGTGAAGGGCAGGGCTCTCTCAGAAGCACAGGAATCATACCACAGAAAAGACGGCTCATAGGTCCAGTCCAATGGACTGTTCCAGTCTCTTGCCTTGTCTTGTTTGATCCATGGGCGTGTAGCTGCCTCCCTTCTGACCCTAACTGCAGGCACAGGACCTGAAATTTCTATCCCTGATCCTCAAGAGTAACGTTATACTGTTTAGTTGTCTGACTTTAGTATGTCCAGTCATTGGAAGATACATTTTATTTATTTTTACCCTTCAATTTTTTTTGTATTGCTACTTTCTCTGGTCTGGAAATTACTCTTATGTTCATTTTAACTCTGTGGTTTAACCTCTGTGTAGACCACTATTAAAATCAATTTCAAAAAGTCACAAGCGTGCTGTGAAGACCCATCACTAAACATTTTTATGAATGATTTAGAGCAGGGTTAAGTAATTACATTTTGTGGTTGAAAAACTCTCAGTTGATATGTTAGAGGCATTGAACATTTCTTTGACTTTCCTAAATATGAATTTCCTAGAATTGACTTTCCTACAATTATGAATTTTTATATATATATAATGTTAGAAGAATTTCATTTATTCACTTGTATTTTTTCCATTACCATTTATCCCCCTTATACCTTCCCAGCCACCATGCTGTTGTCTGTGCCCATGAGTTCTTTCTCGCTTTTTAATTTCTTTTTAGGATTTTGATAGCATAGTTGATGACTCTGGGGGATTTTGTTTCCACCCACATTTCTCTCAACTTGGCTTCCTGAGTGTTGGAAAAGTACTTGGTTAAATTTAAGTATGACCATCACAAGTAGTTGTCCAGGGCATGCAAAAGGAATAATGTCTTGCCCTTTGAACTTTGAGAAGAAGGGGTCAGAATGAATGTGTATTGACAGATACATCAAGGTCTTAATGAGTAACAAAGTATGGGGTGATTATTTATTCATTCACTCTGCATGTATTCACTAAGCCCCTCCTCTGTTCCGAACACTGCTGTGTCCCAGAGAAGTGGTGGTGGACGAAATAGACAAAGTCCTGCTCTCATGATCCAGCGACTCCATAATTATCGAAGAGTTATTTACTACGTGCCAGACATTGTTCTGCCACCTTCACATGCACTAAATCTTTACAGTAACCATGATGAGGCATGGAATATATTTATTTACTACTAGTAAGAGTTGGAAACAAAAACTGAACCTTAGCCACTGTCTCCTTAACACACTCTTGGCTTCCATACAGGCCTCTCACATAAACCACCAATATGTGAAGGTTTATCAACTATAAGCTGTGATAAGTGCTGAGCAGAAAGAGCACAGAATGCTCATTGGGAGTAGCAAGAGATGTGGGTTTAGAGACGAACACGTGAAAAATGGTGAAATGTCTCCAGTTAAGTAAGTGTGAACAGAAGAGAGATTGGGCCACTTAAAAGAACTTGGTGTGTTCAGTTATTCCTGGCCAGAGTAATTTTCCAGATGACCTGTATCCAGTCATTAATTTCTGTGCTCTTAATTCTTTTCAGGATGCAGAATATGCATGCATTGCCCTTCGTATCTATATGATTGTGAATAACTTAATCACACCCTCTAGTTTCTTTCATTCAAAAACTTTTGAAGCTTGTCTCTTTCCGATTTTTGTTGGAGAAGCTGTAGGGAAATATGTTTTCATTAATTATCTCCTTCTGGGGCTAATCCATGTTGCATCTGTACTTGGTAAACAGGTGTGATTCTGAGGTCCTCGCCTTTGCAACCATGGGAAGACAGGTCTTTGTAAGAGATTTTAAAACAGGGGTGTCAAACTCATTTTCATGGGAGGCCACACCAGCCTCGTGGTTGCCTTCAAAGGGCCGAATGTAATTTTAGGGACTGTATAAATGTAACCACTCCTTAACAGTTAAGTGAGAGCTTGGCACTGCCGCCAGGTAGGACAAGGTGCTGGGTGGGATAAATCAATGTGGAGGGCCGGATTCAGCCTCCGGCCCTGTGTTTGCCACTTATGTTGTAAGACATAGTTACTTAGGTAGAGAGTCTTGGGCTTTTACAGTCAAAATCATCTTCAGTAAAGTTTAAATGCCAAGTCTCTAGGCATTTCTGTATGCTATGTACATATCCTTTGCACTCAATAATACGCCTTTATACACATGCTTATTTATGCTCCCTAGTAAGATCATGTAATGATGACAACTGTGCCTTTCCTTTATAATTCTTCCAGGGTCCTGTGTGTGGGCCAGCTGCAAATTCTCACAAAAAGATTTCCTGAGGAACAAATACTGTGTTAATTTTTTATTATTTACCTGTTCCTTGCTCTGAGTGTGCCAACCTCAACTTTAGTTTTGTGCTAAGAATACCTCCCTTATTTGGTCTTAACTAAGGATAAACAATTTGATCATTGATTGGCTTTCTTACTTTCCAGTCTGTAGGGTCGACACTGAGGAATGTTAGCCTTCACATGCTTTGAATTTCCACTGCTCTTAAAACAAAATCCAAATGCCACGATGAACATGACGTATTCTTAAGACCTACAGCAAAGCCAAACCAAACCAAATAGTCAGCCTACCAATGGGCAAACGTCAGAGATGCTGAGGAAAATAAAGAAATTATTTATACCCATTTGTTGGAGATGCAAGAGAGATTTCTGTATCGAGATGATTGATTCTAGATAACCCTGAAGTTTCCTTCTAAGATGCTATTTTGAAATTTAGAGGAGAAATTAAAGAAGATTCAAAGGACTCGTGGCAAAGTGGTATAAAAATGGGGCCTTTGTATTTTGCTGTGAGAAGGTCAATCGTTATTTTCTGTTGGGTTAGATGCTAAGTGCTGTGCAATGCTTTCACAGAAACCGTGATAAATTATTAAGTATTTGTAATTTATTACACACGTCAGGGAATAATATATTGCACTGTGAGCTGATGTCACTGAACAGCGCTGGCTGAAGCATTTGTCTAGGTATTGTACAAGATTGTCTGAAAAGCAATGGACTCATTAGTAACTCAGATTGTTGCAGGGGACTGTGTTTTTCTTCTTATGAAAGTTTTTCAATTTCAAACTACATAATGACAAATTGTAGAGATGTATTTACATTATTCAAGTGTCCTGGTGAGACTTCTGCCCTCTGAAATTATCGGGATAATCACCAGTGTTTTCTGAGTGTAAAAAAATGAAGGACGGAACTTGGCTCCTTCTCTTTAAAAAATGTTTTATGTATTCTTGATAAATATATATATTTGGGCTTTTGACTTTTCTGTTATCTATAGCTGACATGAAGTGCTATTAGTCTATTGTTTGTTAACCTAGTTGCCAGTTACATTTTCTATTCCGCTCAGTATACTTTTATAAAGAATAACTTACACTGAGCATTCAAATGCATGCCTCAGGTAAAGATTAATTCATAAAGCCCCTAGAGATGAGTGTTTTTTATAGCAGCTTCGCAACCTGTTTTCTTCCACTGATTCAAAGCGCATCATTGAATTTGTTATTTGGAGGAGGATAAAAAATATTCTTGCCTTTTCCTTCCTAGCAATTATAGGAGCCCTTGTCGTATGCTGCGGCTTGTTAGCTCTGTAACACCTTGAAAAATCTTTATTGTATATCACTCCTGAAAGTTTTTTTACCACTCTCTATACTAACTAATGCTTTTCTCGTTAAGTATTCTAGATGTCCCCTTCAGTCCAATGTGCACAACATCAGCTTTGCTTTACAGACAAATAATGTCACGGCTTTTGAGAGCTTTCCATACAACTTTAAAATCTCTTCACCCACATGAAGCAGTGCGCTGACTGGACAGAGGAGGAAGGAGAGGTGAGGGGTGTATGGATGACCGACGAAGGGGGCTAAGGAAGCTTGGAAAAGCAGAGAAAGTTCAGAAACAGGTCAGGGTGTAACCAAGAGCAAGATTGTAACTACAAAGTACACCCCAGTTGCAAGTTGAAAAGAAGGGAAACTTCAAGAATTCTGACTATGAATATCATCTGTGATGCTACATTCATATGAAAACATTCAATAGGAACCAACAGCTCATAGTCTCAGCTTTTGTTGGCTAACTCATAGAAGTTGAAAGGAACAGTGATCATGCAAGCAAAACGGAATAACAATTGGGATGATCATGCGGAGGAATTGGGTTATCAGGTGGAAGTGAAAACTTGGTTGAAGACTCTATTATTATCTGTTTAATATTGTCTGGGACCTTGCCTGAGACCACATCTGACATTCAGAAGGCAAAGATGTATCACAGAAGGAAAACCAGTGAAAACCAGAGCAGTGAATCTTTCTGAAAGAGGTTTGTTTCTCTGTGCACGTGAGGGACTGCGGAGCCCTTGGCTAACTGCTGACCCATACTGTACTGGCCACACCAGGCACTGCCGTCAGTGTTTGCCTGTGTCAAATTGTTCCAGCCTTATGAGGTGAATACCACTACGCTTCCCATTCAGATACGGAAGAAACTGAGGCACAAGGAAGTTCAGTAATTTGTCTAAGGTCACACAGCCAGTAAATCAGAACTGGGTTTTGAGCGCAGGCAGCCTGGCTCCAGAGCCTGCATTCCCCATCCCTATTGATCCCTGCCCACCAACACGGCTCAGCGAGGTCTTTGATGCACAGGAACTGCATTCAAATTAGGTGAGGACACAGGGTCCTGAGATTTTCTTATTGCTCCTGTTGATGGGGATTCTACATTCATCTCTGGTGTCTACTTTTGTTGAATAAAATACATGAAAGTTGGTTATAAATCGCAGATGCCAATAAAAGTATCGTTTCATTATCTCCCCAATAGGTAAACTTGTCCTTTTCCTCCTTAAATTTAAGTTCTCTTATTTTTTAAAGCTTGGGAGGAAGGTAAAGAATTTTGCTCTGCCCAAAAGGGCACTAACTACATAAGGCTATTTAAATTTATATTAAAATCAAATACAGTGAAAAGCGCCGTTTTTCAGTCATACTAGGATGCCACCTTCCATGGGCTCAGTAGTCACATGTTGCTAGAGGCTCCTGTATGTACAGTCCAGCGGGAGAACACGTCCAGGACTGCAGGAGTCCTACTGGACAGCACTAGGCAGAATGCAAAAGGAAGTATTCCCTTTCAAGGGAGGCTCTGTACTAATTGGTATCGGACCACCTTATTTTAAATCATCGTCTTCATGCTCATAGAATGAATAGGATATGATGTCTCTTCCCCTTACTCCTCTTGTTTACTTCCTTTACTTTAAACAAATGCGCTTGGTCATTTTCCTTTTTTTTTTTTTTTTTTTGACATTCTTTTGCTTCAGTTCCTTCTTCCATACTGAATATGTGGGAAAGCAGCTGCAAGAGCCCATTGAGAGCATCGGTCCACACCTTTCCCTCGGGCAGCTGCCTTCCCCACGCTCCCTTCAGAAAACCTCTCCTGACCTCCAGAAGGATGCTCGGAGACCGTCAGATTGGACCTGAGGCTCCAGTCATCCTCAGATTCAATTTGTCCTGGAAGGCATTCACACTTTATTGTGTGTGTGTGTTTTATTATGGATTTGTCTTTTATTAGTGTAGACCTCACATTTAATATATGTGTCAGAGATAGCGTTCACTATTCTATTCAGTAAATCATTCAAGATGATCAATTTCATGTGTTTTTCAGGCCAACAAATACTTTAACACTGCCTTGAACATTTCAACAGAACATTTGCCCAGTCCCGTGTAACAGAAATGTGGTAGTAGCTCCCCAGTTTTAAAGGTCACGACCAACAGGATGGACTGTCACAGTTGGGTACTGTCACTGAAAGTCCTTGAGCAGAGACCGGACCATTCGTTCACTCATTTATGCCCCAGCAGACATGTATACACCACCACGGATAGCTCCTACTTTGCAGGGCACTGAGGATTCAGAATTAAAGGCAAATCTTTAACCTTAGGAAGCCAGTAGGCTAGTTGTGAGGATAAACAGCTAAATGGGCAACCACAATACAGTGGAATAAATGCTCTGATTGGAGGTCTTCGATCTCTTTTAGTGGAATCGTGAGTGAGCAACTGCCACCACAGGATGTGGACTTAGGAAAGTCTCCTGGAGGAGTGGACCCCTGAGATGAATCTTACAGAACAATAGTTATCCAGGCGAAGGCTTGTACAAGCATGACCTTTGTGGGTTTTGAATGGGTGTGGGGTCAATGGTGAGGAGCGAAACTAAAGATTGAGTTAGATTATGAAGAGCCTTGCATGCTATGCCATGAAGTTCAGATTTTGTCCTGAAAACAGAAGCTGTATTGAAATATTGAAACAGAGGAGGAACAATCACCATCAGATTAATATTTTAGACCATACAGGCTGCCAATCATTGAATTGAAGGCAGAAATGCTACAGAAGAGGTTGTAATCCAGGCAAGGGCAAAGGAGGGCTTGAACCGAGGTCATGCAGAGGAGGCAGAGAAGAGTGGGCAGATTTCAGAGGGATTTTAACTTCGGAACAACAGGACTTAGTAATACATTGAATGAGGGCAATTAAGCACAGTGAGAAGTCTAGGATAATTGCCAGTTTTCCATCAAAGTAGTGCTTCAGAAGTTCTTCCATGGGTGAAAGAGTAGGTTAAATGATATCCATAGTCCTTTATAGAATTATGGGTCATAATAAATAAAATTTTATTAACTTTCAGGACTCCTAATAGCTCCTAATAATTATCACAAAATATGATGACGTCAACACCAAACATTTATAGAGTATGGTGGAATATCCTCTTTGAAATGTTACATTGGCAAAACATTGAACATATAATATTCAGTACTGGCAAGACTGCTGTACAATCATATACTGCTGGTAACAGTGTAACTTGGTATAAATCTGTTGGCAAACAATTTGGTGGTAGGTACCAAAAGGTATAAAACATATATAAATGTGCTCACCTTTCCATGAGGTTATATCAGGTATATTTTTTAAAGAAGAAAAGAGCTGTGTTGTCCCGGCTAGATGGCCCAGTTGGTTGGAGTAATGTCCCACATGCCAAAAGATTGTGGGTTCGATCCCTGGTTGGGGAGCAACTGGAGGCAGCCACTTGACGTTTCCCATCCTCTCTCTCCCCTTGTCCCACTCTCTCTCCTCTAAAATCAGTACCAATATCATCAGGTGAAATGGAGACAACTGTACTTGAACAAGAAAGCAAAGTGCATCAACAACAATAAAAAGAGCGGTATCAAGGAAATGTGGATTATCGTGGATTTTAGAACTGCGAGAAAAAATTGGTTGTATCAATTACATGAAAAATCAGGTAGCTAAGAACATGACAACTAACAGGACTGTAATAGAAACTAAATTGTGCCGAGACGTAAACCATACCTTCTTGTTGAGCACCCTGTGCTCCTTCTGCTCTTCTCGTGAAATCCCATGGACTGACACTAAGCGATAAAATGCTCAGTGGAAAACCACACACGAAAAACATGTGCGCATTAACAAAACTGGTAACTATGCTAATAATAACTGGTTAATATGGATAAAGGCTGAAAATCATAAAATTTTCAAATGCTAGGATGGCAAAATTATGGGCAGTATTCTTTTCCATCTTTTTCTTCAGATGTTTTTTTTTTTTTTTTTTTTTTTGTTACGATGCCACAATGATATTTTATGAAAGTAAAAAATAACAAAACAGTCTTATTTTGGTTTCAGAATTGTATTGTTTAGGTTTTCAGCTTTCCCACAAGATTGCTTGTTATTATCTCCCTAATTTAGGAGTTAGATATTTAATAACAGGACACATGTGCAGCAAGTCTAGTACTGCACTCTGCGTTCTAAATTTTATTCAGCACGAATTTCGCAGAAGCCCACCTACACTTTTTGAGCTATTTAATGTTTCAGTTTTATGCCCATGGCATGCTCCATGCAAAAAAATAATTTGAATGCTAATGATTCTGCAGAAAAATAGAAGAAATGTGAGCCATGAGCTCTGAATCTGACAAACCAAGTGTTATTATTTTGAATGTTTTTCATGGTCAATAATAAATGGAAATCAGGAAGAAAAAGTTCCTGTGTTTAAGATCTTGCTGCTATCTTATGTTGTGTGCACTTGAAGTTGTTAATAGCTCCTTTTCATCCACTGCTGTAGTCTTCCCTGTCCTTTTATCTCCCTCCTCTTGCCCACTTCTCTCCTTTCACATAAATGATGATCTTGCCTACCTGAGTCCCACAGGCATTTACTGGAGACTTCTCTTCCTGGAGTACCATGAGGTCACATTTTTTGGCTATAGATTTGGTCCTTATGAAAAGCACTGACCTCTTTCTCCCTCTTTTTCCTCATTAAACCTCTCCCATAAATTGGAAGCTCTGAGAGGCTCCCATGTTCATAAATTTCCTTTGTACAAAGCTATGTCCAATTAGAACCTGATAAGAATCTTGTTCTTATTGTCACCATCGAAGTCTAAGAAGATTAGTGAAAAGTTTTTTAAACAGAAAAAAAAAACAACTAAATCTCACAGGTGCCATTTCACTGGAAAAAAGAAATGAAAGACAGGCAATATCACCCTTGTGAGGATTGTAGATATGAGTTGGTGGAGGGTGAGGAAACCTATTACTAGAAAAGAGTGTAAAAACATGCTTTCACATAAATCACTATAGCCAGGACACCCATGAGAGGGATTACACTGTACAATCCCTGCTTTACAGTGACATACTGCAGGGAACGAACTCTTTTTGAGTTACATTTTTGAGTTACATGGCAGCTCCCAATTTTATGCCCAGGTTGTGGTGTTACAAAGTCAGTGAGATTTAAATGACTATTTATTATTGGGTATTAAAATAATGGAATGACTTATGAATCCAATACCTTTATTTCTTTCACCATTCGAATGCCAATTTCTCTGAAAATCGGGGTCTGGTCTCTCATCCTTCATGCCTGGGGCAGTGCTTGGCGTAAGACTTTTCTCCCCACTATTGATGTTTGATTCACTTTTCTCCTGTGTAAGTACTAAGTGCAAAGGACCTCTTCATTCACCACATATTCCAAGGGTAGGCACCCATTTGTAACTGGAAAAGAAATCACTGCACATTTTTTGTGGAGAGAACTGTGAGGTACAAATTCATCTCCCGTGTTTTAGTGTACAACATATATTTAGATGTGCATGTTGATGTATTTGAGTCATAGATTAGTGAAATTTGTGATGCATTTCCCAAATAGGATTCATCAAGTTTCAATTCTGGATGTATTAGCTGAAATATTGCCAGGAAGCCCCTTTGTGAAACCTCCTCATATCTTGCTGAAAGCGCCCTTGTTAGGGCTTCAAACCCTATCTGGAGGGGTTTGGATGATACCACATGTCTTTCCTACTCCCACCCTTTTCTCTTCTGACATTCCATTGAAGACCTACCGAAGTTACTATGAACTCCTGGAGCTGATAGCCAAGACGCTAGAGTAATCTGCACCAGTGCGTGCAGCTGCAAACACCACTTCTGGGTCCTGTGTTCTCTTCTACCCACAGAGCTTCATTCTTTCGTGGTCTTGAAATGCTCGAATAAGATTACCTCGGTGATAATTATGTCCTTATTCACATAAGAACTCATTTGTTTATCTGACAACAAACATTGTATTAAATTGCAAATAGTATCCAGATAAAGTATCAGTTGTGGTTTTGTTTAAATGATGGGTCATTTCAACTTGCTGATGGTTCTTTCGCCTTGCAGAAGCTTTCAATTTGATGTAGTCCTATTTGTTTATTTTTTCCTTTGTTTCACTTGCCCTAGGAGATATAGTGGCAAAAATATTGCTATATGAGATGTCTGAGATTTTACTGCCTATGTTTTCCTCTAGGATTTTTATGGTTTTGTGACTTACATTTAAGTCTTTTTTTCTGCTTTGAGTTTATTCTTGTGTATGGTGTAAGCTAATGGTCTAGTTTCATTTTTTGCACATACTAATCCCATTTTCCCAATATCATTTATTGAAGAGTCTGCCTTTGCTCCATTGTATGTTCTTACCTGTTGTTAAATATCAATTGACCATAAAGGTGTGGGTTTATTTCTGGCCTCTCTGTTCTGTTCCATTGATCTACATGCCTGTTCTTATGCCAGCACCATGCTGTTTGGATTATAGTACTTTTATAGTATAGTTTGATATTGGGTTTTGTGATGTGTCAAACTTTGTCCTTCTTTCTCAGTATTGCTGAGGCTATTCAGGGTCTTTTTTGGTGTCCATATAATTTTTTGAAATATCTGTTACAGATCTGGTAAATATGCCATTGGTATTTTAATAGGAATTGCATCGATATTATGCTGAGTAAAATGAGCTAGTCAGTGAAAGACAAATACCACATGATCTCGCTTTTAAGTAGAATCTAATGAACACAATAAGCTAAGGAACAAAATAGAAATAGAAGCACAGATACATGGAACAGCTGTCATTGGTGCGGGTAGGGGACTGGATGAAAGAAGGTGGAGGGATTAGCCAAAGAACATAGATGCATGACCCATGGACACAGACAATGATATGGGGATTGCCTGAGGTGGGGCTGCGGGGTGGAGGGGGGCAAAGTGAGAAAAAGCGGTGACAACTATAATAGCATAAACAATAAAATACAATAAAGGTTAACAGAATAAATGATAGGTCTTTTATATAATGAAAACCAATTGCTGATATATCTGAGAAGAATCTTTGGAGATTGTCAATGAAACTGAAATGAAAGCTGATGCTTTAAATCCCAGTAGTACAGAGATCATCATGCCGTTCTTATTAATTATTATTTTTGTTAAAATACATTATTGTCTAGGTTTGGTTCTAAACAGACTAAACAGATATCTATGATGCCACTTAAAAACAAGTGGAAGGAAGAAACAAAATGCCCAGTTACGTAAGTTTATACAGGCACAGGTATAGAGATGCAGAAAAGTTTTTAAGAGAAAACCAGTTACAGAGATTCTTCCCTTAGCAGACAGCACTAACATCATTTTGCCATCTTTAAACTTTCTTTTTCTTCCTACTCTGACTTTAAAAAGCAGAGGCCCACGCATAGCTTTTATCTAAGTAGATAGCATATAGTGCAACTAAGTTTAACAAAAAACAGGAGTCACCCATTCCTCCCCCACATTTGAATCTTGATCCCTTAGAATATTTGTTTTCAACTCCATTAGTTGTTCCACTTGTTCTGCTCTTATCCTAAATTTTTAGCTTTCACGCTCTTATGGAACATGATCACTTCACTCCCACCGCACACAAATTGCACGTGCATGTGCACATGGACACACATACACTTCTCTAATCCCAGTAGGATTGGATCACAGTTTGGGTTCCATTAATGTTTAGATTTCATATTATCGTGACTGTATGCATGGTGTCTCTTTTTATACAACATATGACTTTGCCTGGATTTACTAATTGCCTTGTTTTATGCTTGGTTTTTCTATATGTCAATTGTGAATTTATCCTCATACTCTGGCAGAACAGTACATATTCTTGCAGTGCATTCAAACATGTCAAACAGTCTATCAGTTCTCTTTCTTTTTTTCTTGGAGATACTTCTGGAGTTTCCTCTCTTCCTGCTCCAATCTGGACTGGAGGATCTATAGAACAGGTGTGCAGCTATTAACTCTGACTTCCCTTGACCAGCACTTCGAGAAGTGCCTTGAACTTTCCTCTGTTGGATTACTTGTTACTTGGATTTGGAGTCTTCTTTCTTGTTAGCTTCCTTGTTTGGATGGTGTACATCCTTTAGAAGCTTTCTAAAAAGGGTGCCTAGGAGATAAATATGTTTTTAGATTTCTGAATGTCCAAAATAGTCTTTATTTTACCCACACACTGGTTTATAGTTTTGCTGGTTATATGTTGTTTTTAGAATAAAACTCATCTTTCCTCATCATTTTCAAGGTGTTGCTGTATTTTCTTCTGACCACTACCGAACCACTGAGAATCGTGAAGCTGTTCTGAATCCTTATCTTTTTTCTGTAATCTGCTTCCCCTTACAAGTGATTTAAAATTTTGTGCTGATGTTCCTTTGTGTGGGTCTTTCCCTTCCTCTTCCTTCTCTTTTCTTTTTTGCTAGGAATTTGATAGGTATTTTCAATTAAAAACTTGTGTCCTTTCGTTCTTAGAAATATTCATTCTTTCTTTTGTAATGGTCTCACTTTATTTTCTTTTTGAGGCTTCACTGTTTGAATGTTATACCTCCTGAATGAATCCTCTAATTTCATGATGATTTTTAAAATTCGTTTTATTATCTGAAATATTTTCTCATCTATCTTATCTTTGAGATATTTCTATCTTCTTTTCCTTTTCAACTTCCAGCAGCTCTTTGTTGTTCTCTGAAAGTTTGTGTTTCGATAGCCTCCTATTCTTGTTGCACAGACATAGTATCTTCTCTCTGAGGGTATTAATATTTTAGAAATCATATCCCACTTATGTCTTATTCCCCTCTCTTCTGAGTCTATCTCTTCCGCTTGGTACAGCAATGAAGAATGTGGTACAGACAGACTGTTTGGAAGCTTGGAAAGCGTGGCACTGACTGCAGGCTTTATCTTAAAGTGAGTCGGTAGACAGGCCATTTAGATGGGAGACATCCATATGTGAGTGTCAGCATGATATTACCCTTTGGCCAATTTCTCCAAAAGAGACTCTTTCAAGTGCCTGCCTAGGAGATGAAAGTTATGCCGCTGGAGTCTGGATAATAAGCAGCAAAGGGGGACCAGGGGCTCCCCATTCTGCATAACTGCTTTTACTTTATAGAAATATATCCTCTTGAATTCATCATACAGAAAGTGACCTTCTGATCTATGCAGAGGGACTGCAGTTGGAGGAATGGAATTGCAAAGATTTTACCCAGTTCTATTTCCAACCCCACTTTTTGGAGTCTCTGGAGCCTCCATTTCCAGGTCCTTTCTGCCGTTAGATGGAGTGACTGCTTTGTTTTTGTGACGTCAGCCTATCCCCATGCTTCGTACACTTCAGTTTCAGTTTTTTTTCAAATCTGGCAGGTCAGCTATGACTTGGTCATCATCTGCTTTTCAGCTCTCAAAACACCGATGACATTTGTTTTCTGTTTTCCCCATTTTATACCAAATAATTTAGTTGGATATTTGGAAGAAGTAGAGATAAACTAATACATTCTTCTAAAAAATAATCCTTATATGAAACACTTTTTCATTGCTTTTAGAGAGAAAGGAAGGGAGAGAGAGAAACACAGATGTGAGAGAGAAGCAGTGACTGGTTGTGTCCCATTGGGATGGGGGATCTAACCCTAAAACCTAGGTATGGGCCTGCCTGGCCCACCGACTTGGTTACAGGGTGAAGCTCCAACCAACTGAGACACAGAGGCTAGGGCGTGAACTCAGTTCTATTTTCCATGCTTAACCAGACTTCAGTCCACACAACAGTTCTTTTTTGCTTCTGCTGTTCCGTTACTGAGTCTCAGGGAAACAAGATAGAAGTAATTGGAAGGGTGCTGTGTCAGGTGACCTATCACCAGTGTCTGGCTTTTGAAAGGGGGGAAGGGTACAGTAAGATAAGACAGGAGAAAAGGAGAATGGCGTAAAGAAATTTGAGAGAGAAATTAAAGGATGAGAAGAGAAGGGAGGCTATTATCGAATAGTGTAATAAAAGGTATAAATGGACAAATGAGCATAGAGATGTGTCTATCTTCTTCATGACTGTGCCTGACCCTCAGTCCCATTTTATTTTTATTGACCTGACAAGCAATTTTAGCACTTCAGCGAACTGCTGTCCATATCCTAGGCACCTGACTGAGGCTCTAATACTCATAAAAGTTAGTTTTTAACTTTCTCAGTCATGCTCTGACTCATGAAGCCAGGTTTCATCATTTTGAATTGAACAAGTTTTCTTGTGTATCTTCTAGGCTTTTAAAAATGATTTATTATGTTTTACATGATGTTCTATTCCCATATTAGAACTTACATAATTCACAGCCTTCACGGGAGGCAGTATATGTGGTATATACATAGAAACACAAAATGTTGAAATTCAAAAGAATCTCGAGATCATGCTGCCAAGCACTCTCCTTTTTATAAATAAGGAAACGGAAAGCCAGAGAGGCCGCGTCTGCCCGGGTCATACAGAGGAAATGTGGGCATGGTCCAATGGTAGGGATGAGAAAATCACATCACGAGCTAACTTGTTGTTATGAGGATAGAAGCAGTGCTTTTTGGCATACTATTTATATTTCAGTATTTTTTGCGCAAGCCAAACTGCTTTTCATTTTAAAGCTATTCACGTGCTATATGTGGTTAAGACAATACACTTGTAAAGAGGATGAGTTTTTATCTAGCAGTCACTGCGTGAACAGAAATTTTGGAAATTATATTACTGACATTTGTGAGGTAACAAATTGTTATCTTTTGTGGTCCTGATCGGTTTTCATTTTTGTGCTCGGAGGATGTTAGGATTGTTGAAAGTTTAATGTTCTTTCGAGAACCCCTTTAGATAAATGATAGAAGGTAGTGCAAAATGTAATAACACACCTCCCAAATTTCCTATAACACTGAAGATGTAGAAATTTCTTGGTTTCAGTGAAAGTGTGTTTGATAGTGAATACTGAAATGATGGGATTTTGCCCTGGCTTAAACATTTTCAGAGTTCTCAGTAATAGGAATAAAATTAAAAAAAATTGTCTTACAAGTTCTGACATATTTTAACATTGAAATAAAAAATGCTTTGTATATAGCTGTTTGATTAGTTGTGGTTAAAATTTATTGAACCCAACTGAAATCCTGGGTTCTTCGGACTAATAATTTGCTATTTCTCCTTCAAGTGGCTACTTTATTGGTTATTTAATTTTTTTTCCTCTGGGTTCCTTCTACCCCAAAGTGAGTTGTTTATTCTTATTGTGGAAAAGTGAAATTAAATCCCCTTTAGTACATAAATACAGGGTGTTTATTGCATCGTATTTTAATTATTAATGCCATTTACATTTTCATGGGAAATACCAAACATGTCTGCTGACTTGTAGCCTCAATTAGAAATAGATGTTGCTGGTTTCTGGCTAGCTAAAGCAACTGTAGCTCACTTCTGAAATATTTTCTGACTTGTTGATCCTGGTGTATATCGATGTGCCACACACACACTTTTCACACTTCTCTGACCATGCAGCCCACGGTGACTGGCCAGGGCTGGTGAATCTAATTCACAGTTACTTCACTCCATTCTCCTACGTCCTTGTTCCTAGGCTTTCCTGTATTTCAGCATTTCTCACATCAAATAATAATATTTTTTTTTACAGGTGGCGTTTACCTTGAGTGCCTCAAGAGCAGGGACCATGTCTTCTTACTCATTTCGCAATTCCACATTCCTACAGAGCATTCTTCATGTAATAAGAGCTCAGTTAATGCTCTGTGAGTAAAGGCAGGCATGCCTGGGTTTATGGGAAATAGGAGCCTGCAGGACACCCTTTTGAGAGGATGTTAATGAATTAAACTTTTGCCCAACCTGAACCAGAACAAAAAATATCTTCTAAATTACTTATTTCTGATGGTAGAAAACATTTTGATTATACTATCTTACTTGTTTTTTTAAAAAATATATTTTATTTTAATTGTTCAAGTACAGTTTTCTGCCTTTCCCCCCCATCCTATACTATCTACTCGTTGATGCTGTGTTGAATTATGTATGTTGAGAAGATCAACGACCAAGGAGACAGTTGCTGAGAAACAATAGCAGAGTACAATGAGTATACTTGACCATTAGGATTAGACTCAGGAGGTCTATACTTTGGGGTTCAACCTCACTTATCATCAGGGAAATGCAAATTAAAACTGCAATGAACTATCACTTCACACTTGTAAGGATGGCAATTATCAAAAACAAGCAAACAACCCCTCCCCCCTAAAAACCTTAAACTAAACAACAAAATATAACAAGTGTTGGTAAGGATGTAAAGAAATTGGATCTTGAAGAGATGTCTGTATTCCCATGGTTGTTGCAGCACTATTCACAAAACCCAAAATATATAAGCAACCCAGTACCCACTGACAAATGAGTGGATTACAAATGTGAAATATACATACAATGGAATGGCACTCAGCCTTAAAAAGAAGAAAACTGTACTATCGTGATAACATGGACTGACCTGGAGGCCATCATGCTAACTGAAATGAGCCAGTCTCCCAAGAACAAATAGTGTCTGATTCTACTTCTATGAGGTAGCTAAAATAGTCAAACTAACAGAAACAGAGTAGAATCGTGGTTGCCAGGGGCTGGGAGGAGTGGGAAAGAGGGAGTTGTTGTTTAGTGGGTATGATGTTTCTGTTTTGCAAGATGAAGAAGTTCCAGACATCTGCTGTACAACATAGTGCCTATAGTTAACAGCACTGTTCTATGCACTCAAAAATGTGTAAAAGGGTAAATCTCGTGTTATGTGTTCGCATACACGCACACACATACACACACACGACACACGGAAACTTGTCGAGATAATGGATGCGTTTGTTACCTTGATTTTGGTGATAGTATCATAGATGTTTGTGTATGTCCAGGCCCACCATCAAATCGGATACATTAAATATGTGCAGCTCTTTTATGTATCAATTATAATTTAGTGAAGCTGTTAAGTTTTTTAAAAAAGAGTCTGTTAAATAATTAAAATTTAAGGTGGCTTGCTATCAAAAACTCTCTTGTCTTTTTAGTTTTATTTGTACCCAAGATGTTAAGTAGATAAGTATATTTCTAACCTTTTTATATCTCACACACGTAGATGTGGAAGATGATGTTGCATTACACAGAAAAACACAGCAAGTACTTGCATCTGTGTAAAGCTGAGTTTTCATATGCTTTTGGTGCTTATTTTTGTTCTATAAAGTCTATTTCTTAATTTAGTCACTTTTGTACATTGGTGGTGATGCAATTCTTGTTCTAAAGAGTTAGCTAAAATAATAATAGTCTTTTAGTTATTAGCTTATTCTTTCTTAAATTGAGAATGTCAGTCCACTTTGAGTATCTGTTGAAAGCGCTATTCTGAGTAAGAACCACTGATTGAAAGCCAACATATGGCAGAATTTAGGTAATGCTGATAAGTAGAATAAGGTATTACTTGCATGCTGGATCGAACGCTCGTGGTTTGCAAGCTTGGTTAGCTGCTATTGAGATGCTGTGGAGAGTGTCCTATTTGTAGAAGATACTGGAAATGACCTTGTTATGTACAGATATAATATAGATAGAGAGATACTTTGCCTTTTTCTCAGTGATGGCATTTTAAATACATGGATATGCTTATTGCCTCTTTATTAGATCAACTCACTATATCATGAAATAGGAGCTTCTTATTCCCTCATTTATCATCTATTTAGTGAATGCCCACAGGTATCAGGCTTCACTAGATCCTCTAAATAGACATGAGCTCTATGAAGTCAGAGGCCCCGCTGTATTGTTCACTGTCGTACGCACTGTGTCTAAAGCATCTGACATTTTATAAGTGATCAATAAACATTTATTGAATGACTAAAGAAGGGTAAATGCCACCAATGTCTGCCCTATACCTCACTAATTTAAATGGTACAATTCTGTAATGAAGTCCTAATCTGTAACTGAATTACTAATTTCTAAATTAATTATAATGAGCTTAATTCAAAGTCCAAGGCCATTTTTAACTATAGTAAGCTTAATTCAAATTCTAATACTAATTTTTTTCTAGTCCAGAATGAGTAAGAAATTTAAACAGTGCTCACTTTGATTCCAATAGTCTTGGGCATAATAGTTTTTCCAGGCAATGGGCTGGAAAATATGGAACTTCTCTTTGAGAGTCTGTTCACATTGGGTATTTGAGCATTTACAGGGAATTAGTTTTATCTTTTGAAACCTTCCTGTCATATTGTTGGCCCCAGTACCTGGAAATGTACTTTGAAATGGTGAAAACAAACACATGATAATTAAAGTCCCCAAATACTCCAGATATAATACTAAGAAACTGATCCAAATAAATTCAAATGCAAACAACACATTAGTAAAACTTACTTAAAACTAATCTAGAGTTCCTTTTCCAACTGTTCTTAGCCCACACTTGCTGTTTTGACCCTATAGGGAATTTATATTTTGTGTACCTCGAAAGGTACTTCTAGTCTGGATGGTCTGCTTTCTAGTCTCTCTTCCCTCTTGCCTTCTTTTTTCTTTTCTTTCTTCCCCTATGCCCATGTCTCCTTAGATATGTCTAGTTTTCAGGAGTGGGAAGAGGCAACGCATCGTATGTTTAGCTGTCCCTTGTGGACACGAGTTTTCCTTCTAACTGTAGAAGTTTCTGCAGTTAACATCCCCATTGACTGGAATCTCTAGTAAGAGTTATTATTCTATGTACATTTGGGGAAAGCAATCGTAGATGCCTACAAATAATGTCATAGATGGCTATTGCTTGGTGAAAGTGACAGAAAGTACCATATCTGTTTGAGGTTTGTCAATTTTTATTTTAAATAATTTACAGCTAACGTATTTTCTGAGAAAACAAAAATGGATCTGTTAAGTGCTTATTTAATCCCTTCACAGTAGCCCATGTGGAGGATACTAGCACTTTTCAATCTTCAGGTGAAGGACAGAGGCACAGAGAAGTCACATGACTAACTCAGTCACATAGCCAGGAGGTGAAGGGCCAGGACGTTGTGCCCCAGAGATGGCATCTGTTACCAGCATCCCACTGTTCTCCCGAGCAGACATTTGGATCTGTGATGAGCTGTGGCTGGGCTAGGAAGCCTAGTATGTATGGACACTGACCCTGGGAGCCTTTCTCAGCCCCATCTGCCTCCAGAGCATCAGTATCTATCTATCTGAGATTCCTGTGGAGACGGGCAGGGCAGGGGAGGAGCTCTCCGTGCCATTTGTTTTCATGGTGGATTGTCCAGATTGCTGCTCTTCAGAGGACATAGAGGGGAGCAGCATTTTGGCTCATGCTTCTTTTGTGTCAGCAGCTTCATTCCCTCATTTCATTGTTTTGATAAGAGGAAAAAGCATAAAACGTGTGTGTGTGTGTGTGTGAGAGAGAGAGAGAGAGGGGGGGGGGGAGAGAGAGGAGAAACAGATTTAAATCTAATTTTGCTCTTTTAAATCCATGTTGTTAAAGATAACACTTTCTCTTTAATGTGTGAGATAAATCTCACAAAGTGTACTTTAAACTGATAAACATACACACTTTCACCATGTGATGCACTTTTCTGCTAAGTCCCAACTGTACACCACCTAAGGAAGTGAAAATACTGTTAGAAGAGGCGTGATTACACTTATTTGAACCATAGAGAAAATTTAACTCAACTATCAACAAAGGACCAATTACAGTAAGCCAAAATTGTTATTTTACTTATGCTTCCGGAAAGATGGAAGAAATGATGCTAAGGGTAATTAGAGTGGAGAGTTGTGATATTGTGATTTGTAATAAGAAATATATATATATTTGGCCTTTGTTCCTGTTTCTGGCACAGTGCTCTTAAAACCCTTGGAATTTCTAAAGTGAGGAGTGTGATGAAGGTGTCTTCTGTTAACAAAATGACCTTGGAAAAAAACCTTAGTTAACCTAGGGACCGGGCTGGTTGCCAGGGAAACCAAAGGTAACCATCTGGAGAGCGAGGCAGTCCTATGGAACTGGACCCTTAACTTGTGGATTCTGATGCTATATCCTTGTAGAGAGTGTCAGAAGGAGTTGCACTGTAGGACAGTTGGGGTCCAGAGAATTGCTTGGAGATGAGGAAGTCTCCCTACTCTCAAATTGGAGTTGGGATCTGGAGCCTAAGAGTGTATGTGTTAATATTGTATTTAAGAAAAAAAAAAAACTTATTTGATCCTGCTCACTGCTATTATCTGATGGTGCTTTCATAAGAAATAATAGTTGACTAGCTATATCACACTTTTATTGGAACAAAAACGGTCTTCTATAGACAATTTCTTAATGGTCAATCAAAAATGCTGACCAATCATTTTTTACCAAAAGTTTAGTTATTCTCTTTAACAACTGATAACCTTTAATTATGTTGATTTGTTTATGTACCGAAACCAAAGTCTGTCATGCAGATCTAACAATTTATACAATCAGAGACTTGACCTGATTTACTTAGAACTTAACTTGACCAAAATTGTGTAGTAACTTGAGATACTGGTAGTAATCATGTTGTTTAAAGAAGAATCCCATTTAATATTCTATATGTGGCTTTGTAAGTAATTTTATAGCCAGTGGAAATGGGGTCCTTGTGGTATCACGAGAAAAGCATGTTCAGGGACCCACCTGGAAGGATAAGGTCTGGTGGTAAGATTTATTTGAGTGGAAATAGAAGGCTGCCCCCAGGTCTCCAGTATCTCACTGCCCTTTGCCCTCACTTTGGAAAAAAATCCTTGTCTTCATCAAGCACAGAAGGAAGGCCAGTGTCCAAAAGCTGTGTGCTATGCCCAATCCAGTTTGATCCAGCTTAGCCCACATCTGTCCCCGTCCATCAGTGTAGTCTGTTCCCTGCTGCACTCTCGTTGGTGCTGCATTGCTGTACCTGGGCTGCACTTGGAGTTTGTGTGGCTGCTTGGCTGTGTGGCTGCTATGAGAGAGAATGGAGAAACAAAGGGGGTGAGCTCGTATTACTGAGAGGGGGGAAACACTTTTTATTAAGCTTGTGTTATATTATCTTGAGCTTGGGAAGAGCTAGGCACTTTTTCAAAATAACTATGCAATTTCCCAATCTTTCATGGGCTGGCATTGGTTTCTCCCTGCAATCAGTCCATCTCCTAGATCGTCTGGGGTCCTGTGTCCCTTATCCAATCTGATCTTTCTCCCAGGCTAGACTGACAGGTCTGTATGGTCAGCTTGGCTTCTGTTGCACATGCCTCAAAAGAGAAGCACCTCTGCCTATACCATCTAGGGTCCGACTTTGTTATTCTACCCCTTCCCCTTTTCCCAGTAATCTGTAGGAAAGGAACTGGTGGTTCCCTGGGGAGTGTGTGAAGCTGTAGTTTCCTAGTGGAGCAAGCAGGCTTGTTATCCAATTCGGCTCCCTAGCTTATTATACTTCATAATGTCTGATTCCCTTTGCTCCCTTCCTTTATTCATATCTAGCTACCTATGCTAACAGTTTCATTCTAATCATTTCATCTTTGATTTTCATCACAGTTGGAGCTTGGTGCTTTGACATCGTTTCTTGTTTTATCTTTTTCCATGGACATTATTAATATAAATTTTGTCCTTAAAAGTAAACAACAACTGAAAACATCATTCTTTATCTGTTCAGATTGCTTTAACAAAACTCTAAATACCAGGGAGTTTTATGACCCTATTTCTCTTCTCTGAGCCAGCTACAATTCCAGTTTTGTACTATTTTTGCACATTGCCTTTCTCAGTGCAGTAAGTCCTCTTTAAAGAGGGGTTTTGCAATTAAACAATAAAGTGTTATTAATTATTTGACTTATATTGTCAATTGAGAGATACATCTTCATTTATCTATAAATCTTAATTTGTATGTATGGCGAGTCTCCCATCAAATCAGATCTCCATTCAGTGAAGGATATGTTGCCCTTGCCTCGGGGACTGCTCTGTAGCTACTTGAAGGGTTGCCTGGCTACAGAGAGCTGCCTTGCTCAATGTCTCTGCCCCCCTACCCAGGAATGCCCATATCCAATGACTGATAGCTGTGGAGCTATAATGGTTCACCTTCCTGACCTAATTTGGGGACAACTCTGGAGGCCATACTAGCCTCAGAGCTCCCCATGGCCTTGGCTGTTTTTCTTTGGGCCACAGCCAGCTGGACATCTCTGCCTAGTCCTGCTTCATTCCTCAGCATTCCATCGAGTAGAGGTCAAGGGTAAATATACATTTCAAACTCCTCCTAAGGGTCTGCTTCTGGGGAGCCCAACTGGCAAGAGTATTGTCTCAGTTTTTAATTTATAGCTGACTAATAGTCTATAAGCAAATGTTTAAATGAGATAGAGCATGTGGCTATTTCCACAACTTCTTAATAGTTGGTACCATTAATAGTTTAATAGTGTTTGCCATTCTTTTATTCTTTTAAAGAGTAAATTCTAATTTTTCAACCCAGATCTTTGAAATACTTATGAACTTCCTTTAAAAGGGGACTTAGATCTTTTGGGTAGAAAGTTGGGGGCTTGGGGAAGAGAGTGTAACTAACTTTTAATATTCTCTCACATTGAGATTGCATCTCTCACATTGTGATGGCCAATAACAAGTGGACAGTGAAATTTAGTTATTTACAGACACAAATCTATAATATAGTCATTACAGACAATGGGCAAGCATCACTTCTTAGAATTTAAGGTATTTGATAATATTATACAAAGAATGGTAAAGATTTTAAGAATATGATTTGTGACAAATGCATGTTTTAGGTCTAAATATCAACTATCTCCCATCTCAGGTCTGGCGATGATGCTTACCTGGTCATGGTTATTGATAATAGTAATAATAATGTACCACATTTATATAGAACTCTATCATTTTACCCTTTTAATTTAATTCTCTTGACATCCTGGGTCATAGTTATTATGAACCTGTTACAGAAGTAAAGAAACTGAGACATAAGAGACTTTGTTGAAGGTCACACAAGACCCACCCTCAGGTCTTCTGGCTCCCAGGCTGTTTTCTTTCTCATTCCGGCATCTTTCTGCCTAGAAAACTGATGCACTGACATGAACCTTTCATCTCTCAGACAAGAGACATTGGGCTACTCGCCCATAGGTCTCAGCTTTCTAAAGAGATAAAAATTATGAATAGAATTGTTTACAAGTTTGCTCTTATATTATTAAAAGCAAATTGTTGTACAACTTTGAACACAAATAAACTAAAGCTAAGGTGACATTCTAATTCATAGAACCCCATTAAAAGCTATTTTGGGAGATAGAGTTCATTTCTTTGGCAACTTCCTCTACATTACCTGATGTAATTTTTTTATGCTACTTATTTTTAAATATATATTTATATGCATTTTTCCCTACTTGGCTGAGAGGAGTTGGAAGGTAGGGTTGTCTCATATATATTTGTCTGTTTCAGCAATATGTATTACAGGTCTTTCATGTATTAATTAACAAATACTTGTTGAAGTTTTCGTGCAGTGATAGGTGTTGGGGGTACGGTGCTAAATGTGAAAGACTAGGTTCATTAGTCATGGAGCTTATAGACTATGGTGAAAACAAATAACACAATTTTTTAAAATACAATTCTTGTGGTTGCTGCAGTGCAAATGTGAAGGGGAGACCAGAGAATCCAGGAAAGTCTTCCTGGGGACAGATATTTACAGGGGCAATTGGAAAGGTGTTACTTTTTTTAACAGGAAGCTTTATTTTTTATTTTTGACATTATAGTTTTAACAAACTTAATTAAGGTTTATTTATTTTATTTATTTTATTGAGAGTAGACTGGCTACATATATACTGAAGAAGAATAAGTCAGTTCTATAATCTGCGTAAGATCTAAGTATTTAATTAAGTTCTTAATACTCAATAGAATTACTATATTTGTATAACTATCAGTTAGATTTGTAAGGGGCGACCTGCTGCATTTTTTAAAGAGTCTTTACATTTGCTTTATCTTATTTATCAATTTCTTGTATCCATTAAACCATTAAGCAACAGGTATAGTCATTTATCGATGGGCAAGATGATGGAAAAGTCTAGACTTGGAGTCAAACAGATCTGGCTTTGAACATGGGCTCCAACCTCTTGCTAGCTGTTGATTTCTGTACTTCTCAGTTTCCACATCAGAAATATGGTGATACCACCAACCTTAGAGCTCTGCCTTTAGGAGCAGTAAGGTATCAGAGTGAATGAGACTAGGAAGGAGCCATCTCACGTGTTGTAAAGAGTACCTAAGCTTACAGTGTTAAGTTGAACAAATGGTCTTTTAATTAGCATCATAGAATCAAATCAAAAGGAAAAAACTTTCCACAGGCAATGAAATCAGGAAATTCTAAAAAGCAGTTAGTTATAAATTCGTCCATGCAACATTCTTTTCCTAAATGCTAAGCTTCAGAAATTATTTGCTGCAGAACTAAGCACACCTGCAGAATAGTTAGCGTCCCTGGAATTGCACGCAGTCAGTACTCTTTCAGAGTGAGGTATGGAGAAATAGATGCCGTAGACATGGTCTTTGATGGAGGGCCACTCCTCTTCCTCCTGCCCACCCCAGGAATCCAAATCAAGTCAGAGAGTCTGTTGAAAAATAGATAATGAGTATTATCTCATTATCTCATTATGTAGGAAAATATATTTTTGATTAAGCCTGAACATTTGACTAAATTTCACTTTTTGAAAATCAAACCCTAACAGTATATAATGACTTCTTGTGAAGTCATAGGACTGTTTTGGCAGATGGCATTAATTATTACTGTATTTTAGTATTTTTACACTGTTATCTCTTATCATTAGATAATTTTACATTTTTACTTGGCTTTTTAATGCGCACATCTTGTCATTTAATAGTAAGGTTGCTGAGGACAGGCAGTCTTTGAATTTCTGTAGCTCCTGCAACATTGTAGACAACGAGTGCTTATGAATGGATTAACTGTCTGGCTTTGTGACAGATTTGAAGGTAAAAAGTGTGAATGAGTTTCAGGGCAAGAAGAGAATCCTAATCTTCTAACTCTAATCACTTGAGAGACAATGCAGTCCATGATTTAATAAAATATCCCTAAGGCACCAAACAGCCAAGGGCTGTGTGGAGCAGTTTCCCACAAGTATTTGTTCAGTCAAAGTCAATTAATTGTGCAATCCCACTTTCCTGGTAAATACAAATGGGCCAAACTGACAAATATTAGGTGAGGCAGAGGAATAAAAAAATACGAAGTGGATTTAGGCAATGTAGAAACCCAAGTTAACTGACAAAAATCTTCAATAGCTCCTGAATGAATGATTAAATCTGTGAATCCAGACAGAAGTCCATGCCAGGATTGTCTGTTTGCCTTATGTGAAATAGTCATAATAAAAATTTTCCAGCCTTCAATTCTTCTGGCTATGAAGTTACTAGTAATCTCAGAACGATACTTAAGATATGGCATGTCTTTAATGAGATGCTTAAGTAATCACAGCCATTTAATTAAAAGGGCAGTCATACATTAAAACAGCTATTGTTCCCTAGTGGGTGTTACAGTTTTGGTCTTACATTTCTGTAGTTACCTAATGCCTCCAGTCACCACAGTTTTATTGTCTGTTTGTTTGTTTGTTTGATTTTAAAAGACATTATACATGGTTTTCAACTTACTGCTGGAATTTGTCCCAAAAGATTCTCCTCAAACTACGTGATCCCTCCTTTCCAAGTCTCGTTCACTGGCCCTTTCTGCAAAACTGGTGGGTTTTCCTAGTTCCGTCATCTCCATTTCTTATTGTTGACTTAACTGTTCCCTTAGAGTGATCCCTCCACTCCCAACACTTTAACTGCCTACTGTGTCCGCATCCGACAAAGTACAATTCCATTTCCCTTCTCTCTCCCTAACTCCAGACCCACTTTTTCAGTTTGATGTTTCATGGGTACTTCAAAGACAACCTGTCCTGAATCAAAATCATGCTTTTCTCCTTCATATACCTGCTCACTCTCCTGACACCCCATAAACTGCTCACAAAGGACAAAACCTTAAAGTCATGCTTCGTGATTTCTCACGACTGCCTACTTAGATCAAATCAGTACCATGTAAATACATACAGTTTTTATTTGACAGCTCCATCTGCTCACCTTCAGCAGAGGTGGCGTTGTGTTTTCCCTTTGCCTAACCTCGCAACCTCCCACCTGGGCTCATTGCCTCGTGTTCTTTCCGCTCCAGGCTTCCTTCGGCATCAGCAACCCTCAAGCATTTTTCTTGGTAAAATGCACGGAGGTGACATACCAACCGAGGACTACTTGTGGGCTACTAAAACATTTAGTGAGGGATGTTTAGTGAGCAACTTAAACATTTTAATTATTCCCAATCTTCCACGGGCCCTGCACGGCAATACATGGTCTGGTGCCTCTCCACCTCTCGTCTCTGTCTCATACTTCTCTCCCCATCGTTCATTAACTCCACTGGCTCTTCCCTGCCCTTACCCATGTTCTTCACCCCCACTCTCTCTTGTTTTCTGACCTCAACTAAGCGATACCACTTTAGGGAGTCTTTTCCTGAGCACCGCTCAACCTAAATTAAATGTCCTTGCTCTGCCTCGGATGGGTGGCTCAGGTGGTTGGAGCATCCTTCTATACACCAAAAGGTTGTTGGCTGGATCCTTGGTCAGGGCACATACCTAGATTGCAGGTTCGATTCCTGCTGGGGTGTGTACAGGAGGCAACTGACAGATGTTTCCCTCTCCCATGTCTCTCTCTCTCTTTCTCTGCCCCCTTTCTTTCTGCAACATCAATAAACCTATCCTTAAGTGAGGATTAAAAAAAATCCCATTGCCATTACTCATAAGATTTGTCATAATTTATAATTACATTTTTTTCATGCATATTTCTAAACTCTATGAAGGCAGAGACCATATCTATTTTATTATTCACCATTGCATCCCATGGCCCCCCACAGACAAGTGGGCACCCAGTGCATATTTACTGAATGAATGAATTAATTATCAGTAGGTAGCTCACTGTAGGCTCCATTCGTGGATTATGGGCAATTCCCACCCATGAATACTGTACGGTTAGTAAGATTATTGCTATCACAGAGACAATTTGGACCGTGCTCTAACCTAAAGAAAACTAAGCCTTCAGTGCTCTACAACTGGTCATCATACTTTGTTTTCACACATGGTAAGTCTGTTCACAATACACTGCACACTCACTGTCTGGCTATTAGACACTTCTTCTTTGTTTGGTTGCCTGAGATTTTTCCCCAAAGTATAAAAGCCCGTTCTGTAGTTCTCCTGCTTATGAACTTTTGGTGGGTTACTGCTGTTTTCAAGATAAAGTCCTAATTATTTGGCATGTCTAACAAAGTCATTCTCAAGCTAGATCTGACCATTCTTTCCAACTTCAAACCCCAGCCAGCCTCTACCATAGGCCATGATCAAACAACGCTCTTTCGTACCTTGGCCTGTTTCGGAAATGTTCTACTCTTGTCCCCATGTGGCTGTGTATTGCCCTTTAAAAGCCATCTCTCTCAAGCATTTTACTTATGCCTTCTTCTGTGCCCTCATTGTATGATACATTCTCTTCTGAAATTTGTTACATAGTCCATAGTAATTTATTAGAATGTCTGTCTCGCAAACTGGACGGTAATTCCTGGATTAGACTGTGTATTTCCAGTGTGTAGCCTAATGCTAGCATACAATGGTACCAGTAACTTCTGGGTAATTGAATGCATTGCTAATTGGGAGTAAAAATGCCTTTGCCTACTGAAGCAATGGTATAAACGGTGACTTAATACTGAACTGACTGAGAAAGTCTGTTTAAATCATAATAGAACTGAAACAGATTGCTAACATGCTTTTTTTCTAGTATTAGCATGTGTTATAGCTCTGCTCTATTGCAACTGAGAAACCTCTTTCTTCTTCTGTCCCCGCCCAGTGGAAGAGATCTATTCTAAACTTTTCTCTTTGGTCTCTTTTTGCCCTAGAAGGAAAGGCCAAAAGAAGATTTTTTTTCCTGCTGTAACAGTGAGATGCGATGTCTGCCATTTTGATTTTCATGGTTGAGACATTTCAACTGAGGACTTGCCTGTGTCTCCCATAGTCTGGAAGAGCACTTGTTTGATAACATGTCTCCATGCTAGTGCACAAAAATCTCGCTAAACTTGCTATGAACTATAAGATGAAATTAACTTTAAAGGAGCTCTACTAATAAATAAAAACAGCTAAAGGACCTTCCTATTGGTGGTCTTATGCATCAGAAAGACTTACTCATGCTTTTTACTAATCCAGGCAATTGTCCTTCAACTTCTGTTAAATGAATCAAAACAGCCCTTGACCCCAAAACTTCCATGACTCCTTAACTCTTGTTACACTTTTTTGTTCACTCTGGTTTTCTTATAGGCATCCACAAAGATAATGTTTAAACGTGGGGAAAAATACTCCTGATCTGATGTATGATTAAGTAACTGATATAATGTATTTGATACACACATTATAATGCAAACAAACATAATTGCTCTCCATAGGTGAGAATAGCAGATGTTTTTGAGAAACAATATTCTGTACCAAATCATGTGTTTTTATAAGGTAGCTAACCTCATTAACTTTGTTAATTAAATAAATGCCCTTTCTGAATCGCTTTCTTCTTTTTCCGAAAATTAGGTGGTGTTTGCATTGCCCAATCACAGAAAATTCCACGTGAACCAAGACCTGGAGAATTTGAAAAAATTATCAAGCGCCTGCTAGAAACACCTAACGCTCGGGCAGTGATTATGTTTGCCAATGAAGATGACATCAGGTGCTGATCGCTCCTCGTCCTTATGTAGGATCAGATTTGTGGCCCACATCCTTTTTTATAACATTTCATATTCAATATAAAATCTTGTGAGATTTCACAGGAATTGCAACATTCTTATGCAATTACAGATTGCCTTCTGGTGCGCAGAGACATAACAGTCTTCTAGTTTCTAAGTCTGAAATGTCTATAGAGTAAAACCTGGGGACTGAAAGAAGTGAGACAAGTAAGGATGATGAAATAAAGTGAATGAGGTTAAGAATAAAGCTAATTAACAGCTGCTGGAGTTAAAGTTGCCGGTATATTTCCTTTAGGAGATAAGCCCCAGCAGTTAGAATGATAGACTGATTGTTTAATGGTGACCTACTGAGTGTATATGACTTCATATAGCTGTCTTGTAACATTCATAAGTGTAGTGTTTTTTGATAAATGTGGTATGTTTTATTTATTTTTATTCCTATAGGAGGATATTGGAAGCAGCGAAAAAATTAAACCAAAGTGGGCATTTTCTCTGGATTGGCTCAGATAGTTGGGGATCCAAAATAGCGCCTGTGTATCAGCAGGAAGAAATTGCTGAAGGGGCTGTGACAATTTTGCCCAAAAGAACATCAATTGATGGTAAGGATGCACCCTAGAGAATTTGTTTCATTCCAGTTAAATCAAAACTCAAAGGCAAAACCAGAGTATCAGCATATAATGAAACACACCCGTTATGCATGACTCTGGATAGAAATTTCAGTTCTGATGGCAGAATCACCAAGACAATAACTCCTTAACCCAGCATATTTTTTTTTTCACTAGAGGAGTACCTATTGAATATTTTTTTAAGAAAGGCAATTATAGTTGGCCTTAGTTCTATGATGTTAGTGACTTCCATGATATTGCCCTCTGAGTTCTCATTTCCGTGGGCATGTATGATGGCTACAGCACCGTTGGAGAGAGGGCTTGGTCCACAGAAAATGAAGAGATGATGCTAGGCTGACCCTATGGATAGAGTAGACACTACAGCAACCATGTGAAGCACCCTCGAAAGGCAGCCTGTCTCCCAAATGTCTTTGCCAATGGTCTAGATAGTGATAGAAATTCCCACCTTTCCCATTATCCTTTTGAGTGAGGCATTATTTCCAGGTGGTCTCCCTTCAATGAGGTCATTAACTTAGCAGGCTGACACTTTAGCCCATTACCCATGACTCCAGAAGATTACATTAGTACTGATTCGTTAATTGAATTAGCTAAAAATGAAACTTGTAGGACTGATAAATTTTGAGGTGGGTAGAAGTGTAGAAGCCTGGAACATTACCCCCGCTGGGGTTGGGGGAGAGAGGGAGAAAGAGAGAGAGAGAGAAAGAAAGAGAAAGAAAGAAAGAATATGAGAATGAAAAAAGTCCAAGTTGGTTCTGAATATTTGGCATGAGGTCAGGGGATTGCTGGTCACTGCTGCTGGGAGATGTAGAGGAGAGGGAGAGGTTGAGATAACACCAACAACAGGCTTTCCTGTTATGCTCATCCCTAGAGCCAGGTGCCCGAATGGTGAGTGGTTGGGGTGGAAACGTTGTCCACTGATTCCTCTTGGCTTTTGCCGTAAGGGAAGCTTTCAGTTCTCCCCCACTTATTAACACATTTTGTTTTTTTTTTTAATGCAATGATCACAATATAACATAATATCTATTTAAGGTCTCTGGTAGTAGTTGGTTTTGATTATGAAAGAATATTAAAATCATGCCTTTCTTTTTTAAAATAGGATTTGATCGATACTTTAGAAGTCGAACTCTTGCCAATAATCGAAGAAATGTGTGGTTCGCAGAATTTTGGGAGGAGAATTTTGGATGCAAGTTAGGATCACATGGAAAAAGGAACAGTCATATAAAGAAATGCACAGGTAGCCCCTTAAATGTTTTCTTGGTGCATTTGTTCTTACATCCCCAGAGAAATGAAGCTTTTCTATGTGGATAATGATAAGAGTATCTTCTGTTTCCTTGAGTCCCTTGTTACAGTTTATGAGCAGGGCTGAGCAGACACTCACCCTTCAACAAGCTCGTTGGTTCTTACAATTAGCTAAGTATTTATTGGACATGGACCATGTGCTGGGATATTTTAGTCCTATTTAAAAACTCATTTATTGAGTTTCTACTTTGGACAAAGCACTTCATTAGGATTGGTGAGATATGGACAAATAGGCAAAACATGATACTGTTCTCCAGGAGCTTAAAATGTAGTCCAGATGATGAATCATAATAATTTGCTATAAGACACCATTTTTAAAAAACGATTTTAGTCCATGTCCCCTATGATACTATAGTGTTCAATATCCTACATAGCACTGGCAGCTATAATTTTTAATGATTTGTTTTACATATCTTGTGCTTACAAATAATAGTGATATCAAATATTCATATTTTAATGTAGGAATTAAACATTTTAATTGACCATATCATAATTATATGCATAGAAATATACATGGAATATTAAAAATTACTTAGAGCTAAGTATTGAATTTAACGAGGTCAATATACATTTTTAAAAATCCATTTTACAGACATATTATATTATATAAGGAATTGACATGCAGAAAAGGAAATTTAAAGGCCACTGTTTGTAGCATGGTCAAAAAAATTGTGAAACATTGGATGGGTAATGTTAACAAAGATACGTAAGTCCTTTGCCAGGGGGGGTCCAACCTTCAGCCTGCAGGCCACAGGCAGCCCAGGACAGCTGTGAAGGTGGCCCAACACAAAACCATATATTTACTTAAAGCATTATGAGATTTTTTTGTGATTACGATTACAAAGTATTTAATATGTGGCCCAAGACAACTCTTCTTTTTCCAGTGTGGCCCAGAGATGCCAAAAGGTTGGACACCCTGTGCACTGAATACTCCAAAACTTGAAGGTGCATTTGACAACCACACATCCCTCCCTCACTCCCATGTTTTGATATGTCCTCCCTTCTTTGTATTCGCTTCCTTTGGAAAGAGCTGCTCAAATAAAAGATGTGCTATGAGAAACGCTGGAGTGGACATATAGGCAGAGCGAGGGTGAGGACGTGGGGGGCTATGCCTTCAGGCCCCCTGTGTGCTGGGCACTGTTCCGGGAGCTGGAGTGAGCGAGGAGACAAGGTGTGTGTGCTCAGAGATTACATTCGAGTGTGAGGAGGCGGACACGAAGTAAGTAAACGTATAAAGGAATAGAGACTTCCAGATGCCGAGATGTGCTTACAGGAAATGCAACAGAGTAAATGTGAAAGGGTGACGGGGTGGTATTGGCAGGGAGGGCGGCAATTAGATTGTGCGGTCACAAAATGCTGTACCCAGGAGGTGACATTTGAGATGGGACCCGAATAGCCAGAAGGTGTCAGCCATGTGAAGATATGAGGTCAGCCCATTGCAGGATTTCAGGCAGGTCTCCTTTGCTCAAGGTAGAGAAAGGAGAAGAAGGTGTAGGGAGGCTGGAGTGAGTAACAGTGAGGTAGTGAGTGAGCATGATTGTCAGGCAGATGAAGCTAAGGAGATAGCCTGGAGCCAGGTCATGTGAGTTCTTGAAATTCTTTCTCCAAGCTCCAGAGCGGAGGGGTGTGGGCTTTATCCTACCTGTAGGGTAGAATTCCTTGAGGCTGTTTATCCAGGGCATTGCTTAGATGCCTGGCTCAAGAAGACACCTCTGTCAGAAGTGTAAGTAGGATTGGAGATCAGAGAAGAGAGAGAAGGGTCAGTTAGGGCCCATCAGTAGTTCTGGTGATGGGCAGTCATGGCCTAGACAAGGGCTTGTGAATTACAGGGAAGTTCACAGTGGACAGTATTTACACTACCTGGTGAGTGATTAGTGCTGCAGGTGGTAGTTAGCAATGGAGATTCCGAGTATTAAATCTTTACCAGCTAGATCTAGGAAAATGGCGATGTACTCACTTAACAGAGAAGACGGAATGAATGGTGGATTTGGAGGGACTAGCAAATTGGGTAGCCCCTATAGAACTGCCCAGCAGGTGGCAGCATAAGGTCTGGGACCCCACAGAGTGTTCAGCACGAAAACTACCTATTAGGGAGTGGCAGATGGAGACCTGGGAGTTCAAGACAGGGGCAGAGACGTCATTGTCATTGGAGACTGAGCAGAGATGAGGCATGACAATTGAAGACTCCAGGGGAGGAGCCAGGAAAGGAAACTGAGTAGGGGAGTTTAAGGAGGAGATGAACTGAAAGCCAATGTCTTCTTAGTTTCCAGGAAATAAGACGGGGTACACTCACTTTTAGTGCTGCAGGGGTGCACGGCTGAGGCATAGGAAGTGAGAGAGGGAGACCCAGGTTGTGAGACAGAGCCAGAATGCAGGAAGTAGAGGAAAGGATGCTTGCTCAAGAAGTTTGGCAGAAAAAGGAAGTGGCTGGAGAACTTGAGAAAGAAGCAGGGGTGCACCTGTTTTCTTTAGGATACAGCACATGGAAGCCTGTTTTCAGAGAAACGCATTGTTCAGAAAGAATGACTAGAGCAAGCAAAATTGAATGTGGAGTAGGATATTGACAGAAACTTTAGGGAGAAGCATGAAGAGGAAGGTATTAGTTTTAAATAATGTGATTCAGGTGAAAAAAAGATGGGGACAAATGTACAAAGCAGAGGGGGCAATTGTATAATTAAGTGGCAAATTTGGACATAGATATTAGGGGAGTTCAGAAAATGTGTGACTAAACTCCAGTTGTAAAATTCAAAGCTCCGTGGAGGAGGTGAGTGTTTGCTAATGAAGACTTGAAGAAGAGCGTCCAGGATGAGGGACACGGTGGGTCAGCAGGGCAAAGACATGGACCAGGACATCGAGATGTGTGAGGAAGAGTGAAGAGGTCTAGCTCATTGGAGAAGGGGTGCATGTTAACGAATCGTGGGAAATAAAGAGGGTCCACTGTATAGGAGGATTTGAAAGGAGAGTTTATGGGCAGAGTACCATCTGTGCTTGTCATTGAAATATATTTTACATCGTGTCTAATTCTGAACTCGGAATGTTATTATTCGATCATCTACACATTCATATCTTATTGTTGTTTAGACTGTTTCATGAAAATCTACCAGTTAATGAATTGGGTAAATACAGTGCTTCTTACGTATATTACATATAATAAAACTGGTAGGAAATTAGTTATTAAGTAATCACATAACTTTTAACAGACTGCTTTCAGAATACCTAGTTTCTCTAAACTCATATTTTCCCCAAATGTTGAGGAGTATAGATGCCCTTTAGTATCTGTAAACGTGTTGGGTACTCATTGCGGGCATAAATACTGGATTGGGTTGTAGTAGAATCCTGACTTGGTGCCATGTCTGCTATAGATTCCTTTGAGTTATTTGGGTATAACAATCTGTCCAATTAAAACTATTTCTAGTGCAATGAAAATGATGTTTATTCCAAGTGCTAGGGCAAAGGTACCCTTAGGGAACAAGGTCAATAAACAGATTTTCATCCAAATTCCGCTGTAGATAATACTGAAATAACTTGTCACTAGGTAGAAAATAAGTACATAAAGCAACATCCTAACTTAATTTTAACAAACAAACAAAAAACAGAAACACATGAACATTTCCAAATCGTGAGAGAACATACTTGTGCCCCAAATTACCATCAACATTCAGGTTTCTTCTCTGTTTTGGGGGAAGGAGTATAGATGCCCTAGCACCTTAATGGTCAAACATCCTTAGGAGGAAAAATCGACAGGCTACGCATGAGTGGAAGTGTCCAGGGCGTGAAAATCATTTATATTTTCAATTTGTCCAATTCCATCTAATTTAGAAATGAATGTCTATAAACACGCAAGTTTCAAAATTTGGCCTCACAAAGTCCACATTTCAACCATTCACAATAAGTCAAAAAAGGAACTCTGAAAGTGGGAAACCCACAGAGTCCCTTTTGCTGTATTTAGAGCATTATTTGTGAGTTATGTTTTGGGTAAAATTTTACCTTAAGCAATGCTAATCTGTGAACGTAATGATTTTCTTCCACTGGGGGCGATACCGGCACAATGTATTTACATGGATAAGAGAGTTCTTCCCAGCAGGGCAGGGCTTCTGTCCTATCAATTTTCAGGCGACAGAATGTCTTCAAGCAGTGAGGAGCATCCTCTTCCTAAAATTAACTCAGCACAGCTTACTGAAATGATATTCCCTCCTAGAATCTCAGGAAAGCTTTCAAAACGATGTGATATTACTGTTAACTTCGATATGCTGGACAAATTCCAAAGTGAAGCAATTCCTGCCATCCACTTAGCTATTTATGCCGTTGTTACTGCTTCTGAGGGGGTCTGCTGAGTTCTGAAAGCTACCACTACTTAATCCTACTTAAAATTCCCTTTGTCTTCTCAAGAAGAAAGGAATCTTTTATACTTGTCATCAGTGGTGGTGTTATTTTAGAGACATTTATCTTACCTGTTTTTTCCCTCCCTTGTTCCACTCTCCAAGTTAATGCCTTTCTACTTCTCAAACAGACAGGCGCACCCTCCCTCAAGAACGGTGGCTCTTCATCATCTCTCCCTGTCTTCGCACCTTGTTCATACGTCTATTTCCTCACGCAAGCCTCCGCCTGCACCCTTCTTCCCCTGCCCCCCTTCCCCTCATTCTTTCCTTTTCCCACCTTTTCTCGGATCACTTCCTTACCTGACATTGTGTGGTTCAGCGAGACTCTCACTAGTGGTGGAGAGGATTTTTTTGCTTTGTTTTGTTTCAGGTCTCACTCAACTTTCTTACTGGCTGTTGTGCTGAATTTTTGTTTTTTACAGAGGCCTAATAGTGAGGACTGCAGATGTATGTTCTGTTGAGCCGGTCCTCAAAGGCAGACTCCCTGTTGGTCATACTGTTTGGCCTTGACTTTCATTTCTCCATCATAGTTGTGACCCGCTCTGCCCTTAATAAAACAACATCCGCTGACCAATCCGATAAATCCAGTCAGTTCCATATAACATCTTAAAGGCTTCCTTTTGTTCTATGCATTTGTCCATCTATCCACCCACTATCTAGTCACTTTTATTTATTTTGGATAGCCTGCCTTATACCAGACACCGTACTGCCGATATAGGGACAAAGAACAGATCACTCTTGTTCTCAGGTTGCTCACACAGACATATATACTGTCCTATGGAATTTGAAGTGCTTTCCTTGTCTGTTGGGTTTCAATCCCCAGCCAGGAGGTTGGGACACTGATGTGCCTGCCACTCAGAGGCTGAGTGATGGTGAGCAGATGCTACTTGAAATGGCCTATTGATTCTTATTTATGATGATAGAAATAATGGTAATGGAAAAAGCAATGCACAAGTATGTTTCTTCTCATAAACAAGTGATTCTGTCATTGAACCAAACAGCAGGCTCAATAATCAGCTCGCTGAAAGACCTGTCCGTTTTTTTCTAGTGCCAGAGTAACTAGATATCTTTCAGGTGTAATTGCCCCTCCATAGCCCTCTGTGTGCTTTGGGAGGCTATGAAGGGTAGAAGTTTTGACCCATTCACCCAGGACTCTTGGAAACCATATGAGTGAATTAGGTGGTTAGTGAGGGGGAGGGATATACACTGTTTGACTTCGTTATTCAGAACGAAGGGAAGCTAAGATGATATTCCCTGTGTTAAAATGTGTTCTGCCATCACCGTTTGCTTCTTGCCAAGAGTAAAACTCTGTGGGGGACAATGTCTTTCCATTAGCACCATGAGGTGGCAGGTAGCCCACATACTTCTCTTCTTAGCAAGTAAAATAGGAGGAACCCAAGAATCACATATTTATGCCACTTCTGAGATTCCACATTGAATTCCAGTAGACATATATGAGATAAGAGAACAGATATTGACTTTTAAGATATACTAGAGTTTAGAATTTTATAGCTGGGATATAAAATTAAGAACATCCTCTCAATTCTACATGAAGGAATTAGAACCTAGAGAAATTCGGCGAATGGTTAAAAAAAAATCACACAGTCTCAGAGTTGCAACTAGAAGCCTGGTCTGTTTTATTTCAATTTGTGCTTGACTTTTATATCCTTCATTAATTTTATTATTTACTTATTTC
>PVKM010005689.1:0-46942 GCA_004027735.1 Carollia perspicillata
TGGGGACCTGACCCACAACCCAGGCATGTGCCCTGAGCCAGAATCGAACCAGCAACCTTTCAGTTCACAGGCTGGCACTCAATCCACTGAGCCACACCAGTCAGGACAACTGTGAGATTTTCATAGGTGTCCTTTCTCAGATTAAAAAAGGTCCCATTTTTTGTCATGAAAGGGTTTTGCTGTTTGTCAAATGCTTTTCCTACATCTATTGGGATGATCACATAGTTTTTGTCACTTATTCTATGACATGGTAAGTTACAGGAACTGATTTTAGGGTATTAAGTCAACCTTGTACTCCTAGGATACATTTCACTTGGTCATGGTACATAATTCTTTTTATCTGTTGCTAGAATCAGTTGTCTGTTTCCAGTATTTTGTTGAGAACTTTTATATCTATGTTCATAAGAGACATAGGATTTATAATATTCTACTTGAAGAACACTGTCACAAACAAAAATTTATCAACTCCTTATAATATTTGTAATACCTTACTTAGGAAAAACTAATCTTCTTAGAAGGGAACCACTATTATTTATTGAAAACAATGTAGATGATCTAAAACCCAGAAAGGAATAAGTAAAACTTAAAACAGAATTCATCTATAGAAGGCTCTGCTCTCCTTCATGTTCAAATAAGGTATATTTACAATTGATAATATATGAACTATTATCTTCTAGTAATTTTTATCTGTATAATCATTAAGCCTATTCAGATATTTTTGAAATAAATTCTGCCTCTGACTTGCACATAGGAATCAAAGAAGGTGGCAGCAGGGGTCCTCAGTCACTTGATGAGAAAAGAATGTGGGTCAAATTCTTAGACCTAGTAGCATCCAAAACTAAATTACAAAAAACAAATTTTCCATTATTTTCCCCATGAAAAGATTTCTTACCAATGTTCTCTCAGATTTTCGAACAAATGGAAATTTTTCTACCAGTATTGGCATGAGAAACCACGGTGTCCTAGTGGGGAAAAAAAAGAAATCAACTCACCCATATTAACTGAACTCTCTTGGAAGGGAACATTCCCATTCTAAGAGCAAATATGGATATAGGAGGCAAATGGTAACTCATACCTCAAACAATTAGAACTGAAAATTAATGCATTGCTTCAGAGAAAATCTGTAACTTAAGGGAAAATAAGCTTCTATTCACTTTGATATCAATAGCAAATTAAAGGGGAATTCTTTTTTCTACAAAATCAAAAAGAACATCAGTTTAAAATGTAAACATTTTCTACTGCACACATAAATTATCAACTTGGCCTTTTTTTTTTAGATTTTTAAAATTTCTTTTTAGAGAGAGGGGAAGGGAGGGAGAAAGAGAGGCAGAGAAACATCGATGTGTGATCACCTCTCATGCGCCCCCTACTGGGGACCTGGCCTGAAACCCAGGCTTGTGCCCTAACTTGGGACTCTAACTGGCAAGCCTTTGGTTCACAGGCCAGCACTCAATCCACTGAACCACAGCACCCAGGGCTCAACTTGGACTTTTTTAAAGTTAGCAAATAAAAAGAGATGAAACTTAAGTCCACCCCTCCAAAATAAACCTATACACTTATAATTTCTTAGAATTACAATTTTTATTCAAATGGCATGACACAAACACACAGGGATTTCTCACTGAAAATTTCTGAATATCATTTTATCTGTTGAAGATGAAAATAAAATTCCAATCACTATCCATAACTTGGTGGAAAATTTGCATGCAAGTTTTAAAAAATAAAGACAATGAATGAAAAGTTAAAATGCCATTTTTTGTAGAATGTGACATTATAGTAATAGGATACAAAAAGAAAACATGCAGCATACAATTTGAGTTTTGCTTCCATAAATATTTTGTAATTTCCTACTAATTGAATGCAATTTTCTTGATACCATGATTCAAAAAAGTAACAAAAGTGTACTTACGATGGGACATATCTTGCTATTATTTGCAAGGCCCTGTGACATGTGTCAAAATTTGCAGGAAGATCTACAAGATAAAAAATGAGAGTATGAGCAGTAAAATAATGCTGAAAATTGAAAAATTATGCACTTGAAATTAAAAGCATCTGCAACCAAAACTGAATCATTTATCAGAGAAATAGTTTCAAGATTTTTCTCCATAGCCAACTATCAATGAGGACTAAGTGGGCTAATTATATAAGTAAACATTAAGGGTAATTGATTGCATGTTAGTGCCCTCTCTCTATATAAATAATTCCATCAAAGGTTGCCATTAAACTTTATCATTCAGCATGCATTCTCTAAGACACAGCAGGCTTTTTCTTTTCTTTTCTTTTCTTTTGTTTTAATCCACTTTATACTTACTATCATCTTCGTCATCAGAATCCGAAACATCTATGTCACCTTCCTTAATGACCACTCGGGCTTTGGAATGAAAAACAAAATATATTATTCTTTTGTCACTGACCTAAAAAAAAGTGATTTTTCCACTGTCTAAACCAGTACAATGATTAAGCTTACTATCTGGAGGAATAAAAAGTCACATAAATTTATAGTTTTTAAACAACTGAGTTCTAAGACTTAACCAGTGAAAGCAAATTACAACCCATAAAAACCACGGTGACCAGTCTGAGCACTTCCACAGAGGTCATTACAGGGAACAGACATGTACCAGAACTGCTCTCAACATGTATCCTGGAATCTTCAATGGTGACACAATCTCAAAGTGTATTGGAAGGGTAGTATTTCAATAAAGATAATGAACGAGTGAAAAATCAAAGCAAGAGGAACCACTTACGAGGTACAAAATGAGAAGCAATCATGCTGAGACATGGTCTAAGGAAGACAGTTTGTGCTGATACAAGATTACCGAGAAAAGCTAAATACTCCTCCACCACTGTCTGACTTCTATTCAACCACTGCAATCTCTAGAGGTAGGAGGAAGAGAAAGACAAAAGAAACATTTTACAGATATAAAAAATACTTTTCAAAGTACTGAATCACACACCAGTCAGTAAAATAAATGGTGAACTTACCAGGAGAATATTGATAAGCTGCTCAAAGTCTTTGGTCAAGTACATGATAGAGGAACGGAATTCCAACAGCCAGTTAATGATCTGGTCATCCTTAAGTTAAACACAGAAAAATACTTTTAAAATCACAAATCCTCTAAAATGACAGAGAAAATGACATCTGTCTTGTATCAATCATCTATCAATAATATAAAAAGTCACAAACTTGGACTTAAACCAAAATTGGGATGAAAATTTCTTTGTTTGTAGCAAACTGGAAAAAGATGTTACAATAAATTTGCCCATTTTAGAAAAAATGTAGTAACTCTCGCCCTGGCTGGTGTAGCTCAGTGGATAGAGCATGGGCCTGGGAAGCAAAGGATTGCGGTTCGATTCCCAGTCAGGGCATATGCCTGGGTTGCAGGCCAGTTCCCAGCAGGGGTCACACAAGAGGCAACCATACATTGATATTTCTCTCCTTAACCCTTCCCCTCTAAAGATAAATAAATAAAATCTTCTTAAAAAAACGTAGTAACTCTCACTCAGGAGAAAGAATTAAATGTAATACTTCCTTCTCATCACTTATTTGCCCTAAAAAAGTAAAACCTCTTCAAATGTCACCTGGGACTTTTGAATAACCACGGAATTATGGCAGATTCAACTATTATAAAACTACAAGGACCTCAGTCAAAGAACACATATGCATGACCCATGGACACGGACAATGGTATAGGGATTGCCTGAGGAGGAGGGGCTGGGTGGAAGTGGGCAAAAGCAAAAAAAGTGCGGACAACTGTAATAGCATAAACAATAAAATATAATTTTTTTAAAAGAAAAAAGACTACAACAACCAGTAGCTACCTCCATCCAAGCTAACATGGAAGCATGTTAATAACATTCAGTCCAGGCTGACTGACTACAGTCATTGATAAATATAAATTTTTCTCACCCCACCCTGTCATTTGGTTTAAATGTACTAAGATGAATGAATGAATGAATGAATGAATGAATGAATGAATGAATGAATATATTAAGATGGTGCATAGCCCAGACCAATGTGGCTCAGTTGGGCATCCGCAAAGTGAAAGGTCACCAGCTGAACTCCTGGTCAGGGCACATGCCTGGGTTATGACCCACTCCCCAGATGGGATGCAACAGATCGATGTTTCTCTCACACTTCAATGCTTCTCTCCCTCTCTTCATCCCTCCCTTCACCTCTCTCTTTTTTCTAAAACTAAATAAATAAAATCTTTAAAAAACATGTGTTATATATAAATGAAGCTTCTACTACTCCATGAAATGTTTTTAAGGCAATAAAATTACTGTTCACAACTTTTACTGACATGGAAAAAACTGCTAAATGAAAAAAGAGATCTTTAACAAGTCTGGAAATTAAGTTAGAATTTAACTCATGGGTATATTTTTTAAAAAGAAAACAAGCCATGAATAAAATGCAGTATCACGTTACACAAAATATAGTTTGTATTCATGAATATATACAACATCCACAAGAAAAAACTAAAAGTTCCATTTTTGAAAAATGGTTAATGCAGATTAAGACTCAGTAGGAAAAGAGATCTAGAAAAAAAAAAGAGCAATACAGTGTCATATCTATAGTAACAGATTATTAACAGACAGTGCTGTGTGGAGGACAGTGAAGGCTGGCATCATACAGCCGGGACCCACAGGAGTTAAGGATATAGTTAACCTCAAGCTTCAGCTGAACGTGGCTGTAACTTTTGCAGAAGGAATATTTATCATTTAGATAGCCTGGGAATGGAGCAATTATGCCTGCAGTTTTTCCCTGAGTCTGCAAAACGTCCTTGAGCTTTAACTAACTGATAAAACAAACGAGGAGACCACATTCACAGTCATTGTCTCTCCATCAGAGGACAATGCCCCACCTGGCCCCTGCTTTTTCTTAAACTGTCTGCGTCTGTGTCTTTCTTAATCTCCCCTCACCCCACCTCAGGGACCTCCTCCTGGCGCTGGTTGGGGCAGTGCTGTAAGTATAGTGACAGACTATTAACAGGCAGGGCTATACTCTCAATTATAGACTATTTGCAGGATTTAGTGAGAACATACCAGATACCAGGCATGGTGCTCAATTCTGTACATACATATCTTTTCCCAATCCTACCAACACTGCAAAAGGATTACTGTTACTCCCATTTTACAGTTGAGGAAATGGAGGCTAAGAGAGATTAATGGCAACTTGCCCAACCAAGAAACCAATAACCAAGTTCACACTTACCTGTCTGGGTCAAAACCTAAGCCAGAGGTGTCAAACTCATTTTCACCAGGGGCCACATCAGCCTCGCAGTTGCCTTCAAAGGGCTGAATGTAATTTAGAACTGTATAAATGTAACTACTCCTTAACAGGCGGGAGCTCAGACCTGCCTCCAGGTAGAAACAAGGTGCAGGGCAGATAAAACAAGGTGGAGGGCCGGATTCAGCCAGTGGGCCTTGTGTTTGCCACTGTGGCCTAAGCTCCACCCAGCTTCCCACAATGCCTTGCGTCTCCTTTACCCTACCTTCATTTAACCACTAAGAGCTTTCTATGTGCTATGTGACAAACTTCAATGAGATTAACTATTTTCTGATGAAAGCTAAGCTAACAGGAAAATAATGTAAATCACAACTAATTTGCAATGTGGTTATCTCATAATGTCCATAATCATTAAGGGTAACATTAATGATGGTTCACCATCACCTGAGGCAAAGAAGACAAGGTAAATTACTTGAAAATAAAATGAGTTAGCTCTATCCTCCTTCCCATTAAAATAAAAAGTGTGGAAAATTATAATAACATTTAAACTGCTCCTTTTTAAAAAGTACGTCAGTCAGACTCTGGTGCTTTAGTAATTAACTATTATCAGAAGCATATTCTTTGCAACACCCCTCTGAACTAACACAGACACAACTGATGTGATTATCCGTAGGTCCAGATACTGAGGATGAGAAGTGCTAATACAGAATACAGCGGGACACAAAGGAAATGGTCCTTTGTACCTCTGCCAGAAGACAAGGGCCAGGGAAGCTTTAAACTAGAAGTGATGCTGCTGCTGTCTTTAAACCAAGGGAGTATCCTTTGGGGGCTAGATTCCTTACAGAGGGAAAAGCATGTTTTCAAAAAACCCACAGTAGTTCAGCATGGCTGAGGTACACGGTGAGCAAACCAACAGATAAGTCTGGGGAGCACAGTGGGGCCACATAAACCACTGAAGTCCCGATAAGCCAAATTTGCAATTAGGAAGAGCTGCTGGAAGGGTGGGGAACGAACTGAACGAACAGCCACGTGCTTACAGAGAACCAAGTCAGGTTCCATTACAGAAGATGACATTTCAGCTGGACCCCAAAGACTAAGAGTTTTATAGATTATAGTAATAATACAGATGGTCCCCTATTTATGATGATTTGACTTACAATTTTTTGACTTCACAGTGGTGAAGATACCAATTTGGTAGAAACTACTTCAAATTTTTAACTTTGATCTTTTCCCAGGTTAGTGATATGGGGCACAAAGCTCTCCGATAAAGCTGGGCAAAGGTGGTGAGATGATTTTGTCCAACTGGAGGCCAATGTAAGTATTCTGAGCACGTTTAAGGTAGACTAGGCTAAGCTATGGTGTTCAGTAGGTTAGATATGTATCAAATCCATTTCTGACTTATGGTATTTTCAACTTACAGTGGGTATGACCCACATCGTAAGTGGAGGAGCACCTGTGATAATGAACACTAATATAATACTTACATTGTGCCAGGCACTGTTCTAAGACTTTAACATATATTAATTCACTTAAACCTTACAACCACTCCATGAGGTAAGTATTACCATTGGTTTCCATTTTATTGAAGGGGACACTAGGGTACAGAAGCACAGTAATTTGCCTTTGGTCACAAAGCTAGTAAAGGAAGGTGGCCATGTAGCCAGTTACAAAAGACCTCCTACAGCCAGAAAGAAAAGGCATGTACAAAGGCATAAAGATGAAAACAAGTGGCAAATTCCTGGAATAAAGTATCTAGTGAGACTGATCATAGGAAAAAAATGCTACAGGACTTGGAAAATGGCAGGACAGTAGGTGGAAGCTGAGCCCACGTGCTTGTGCCCCCAGCACAGATTTTTAGCTGATCTTCTGACAAGTGACCTGAACAATCAACGGACTCTCAGCTGATATGAATTTTTGAAGCCAAGGACTACAGAGTGTGCTTTACGCCATCCAGTAAGAGATTTTATGAATTGATGGGGAAATGCCTTGTGCAAGGCACCTGCAGCAGAGCACAGGACAGAAAACGCAGCTTAGTGGCTACTCCTCCCAGAGCAGGGCCCTGGTCTCACACAGGTAAACCACAGCCCTAATCGGGAGAGAGACTTGGAAGGATGTACACAGTCTGGGACACTTAGGCTACACACACAGAGCGAGCAGCATGTCCATAGCTGCAGCGCCAACCTGCAGAGTTCCAGAGAAACTCTATCTCCTGAAACTGTCAAAGACACTGGCAGGCTGTGGACAGCCCAGACCCAGAGACTTTGTGCTTTTGGGGAGGTAGAGAGCATTGAGAACTGGCCCAGGGCTTGGTGCTGCAGTGTGGGGGCCACACAGACTCTTGGGAAAGTGGAGCTGAAGTGAGACTTGGCAGGGACCCTGTGCTCGCACATGTGCATAGAAGCTCTGACAACAAAGAAACCAGAGTGAAAGTGCAGTTTGGTCCCACTGAGTCCATTTGCACAGGAAGAGCAGAAAGTGTCACGCCGATGGGACTGTGGGACTTCACCCAGCATGGCTGACAAGCAGGGGCTGTGCAGAACAGAGAGTTTGGGCCTCAGTCTCCTGCAAGAGCAGCACACTGGAGACTGGACAGCCAGGAGCAGAACACCTGAGATTCACTTCAGCCAGGAAGGCCCCTCACAGGCAAGTGTACCCAACCCCCACCTGTGGGTTTACAGGCTCTGCAGATCAATGAGACTAGGCTCAGGAGCCCCCTGCTCATCATATATCAGCAGGGGAAAGAAGAAGCTCTGAAAGGACCCCCTTAACTTCTTTCAGACACTACAAGCTATGCTGGTTCCTCAGGCCATGATCCACTGAAACCAGCAGAACACAAAGATTAGGGACAGGCTCAACAATGTGTGTTTAGGGTACTGCCCAGCCTCAGCTCTTACACAGAGCTCCTGTCAGCACCAAGCAGGAAAGAGCTGCCCTTTTGCACAGATTGGCCCCTCACAGGAAGCAGACAACTAACACATCAGAAATTATGCATTACTGGAAATAATCTGGGACAGACCAAGATCTGTGGCATGGGGGGGGGGCGGGTAAGTGGGAGGGTGGGTTAACACTCCCACCATCTTCCCAGAAGATAAAACAGTGACCCCCCTAGGGGGGATGACCAAGAGATTCCGCCCTCCCAATCCCACCAGAGACCCTCTCTGGAGGCAGGTGGAGGTGGTACTGACAGTGTTCTCACACATTAGATGAACCACCCCTAGGCCCTGTGCTGATGGGAAAGCTGGCAGAGCAGAAAAGTGGAGACCAGTCAAGCCTGAAGCAGACAGACTGTGGATCGCCTGTAGTCTCAACCGGGCTGCCTATGGCTTGACTAGTATATCACCTGACATACCAGGAGTGGATGCAGAAAGAGAAGACAGTGGCAAACGCTAGACTCCGCTGAGATAAATTCCACCATGGTCATCTTCATTATGTGTATTATTTTTCTTCCTGCATAGCTTTTTAACATTTTTTTCTTCTTCTTCAAGATTGTTCCTATTAATTCACAATTTTTTAAATTTTAGTTTATTTCAAGTCTCGTATTTTACTCTTCCCTTCTCTTACTCCATTTTGCCTCCTTCCTTCCTCTTATTTTTGTTTTAAATTTTGTTTTTCCCTTTCCACAATTTGTATCTATTTCACACTCTATTTCTCCTTCCTCCAGCCTCTCAAAACCATTTTCTTGCCATTAGTCATCTCACATTCTTTTTCCCTTTCTTCTAATATCTTTATTTCTCTCCACCTTCATTAATCTTTGCTCAGGGGCTGTTTATATGGTGGTGGTTGCTGCATTTACTAAATTCTATTCCTAGATGTTCACTACTTTTGTATTTCAAATCTCCAATTTCACTCTTTCCTACTGCATTTTGCCTTCCTCCTACCCTTTCTTTTTTGTTTTAAATTTCATTTTTTCCCTTTTTTAGCCTGATTTTCATTCCTCTTATTATTTCTTCTCCCTCTGCCCTCTCAAAATCATTTTTCCTTCCTTTAGACATCTCATAATCTTTTTTTACTTCTTTTTTTTTCCTTTTTATTCCCTTTCAACTTGTATTAATCTTTACTCATTTGTCATTGATATTGCTGTAGTGGATGTTTTTCTTCAATTTTGTTCCTATTTCTTTTTAAACCAAATATTATACTCTTCCCTTTTCTTACTCCATTTTGCCTTCTTTCCTCCTTTTTCAAGATGTAAATTTTATTTTCTTTCTTTCTTCACCTTGGTTCTATCCCCTACTCTTATCATTTCTCCCTGCAAGGCCTACAATCAAGACTACTCTACCCAACAAGGCTCTCATTGTAAAATGGAAGGCGAAATGAGGAGCTTCCCAGACAAAAAAAAGGCTAACAGAGTACATCTGCACCAAACCAGCACTGCAAGAGATGCTAAATGGATTGCTTTAAGAAAATAAAGAAAAAGAGAGCAAAACACAGGGACAATGGGATAAAGTGGCAGTGAATAAGTACCTATTAATAATAACCTTAAATATAAATGGATTAAATGCTCTAATCAAAAGGCACAGGGTAGCTGAATGGATAAGAAAACAGACCTGCATATATGCTGTCTACAAGAGACCCACCTCAGAACACAAGATCTATAAAGACTGAAAGTGAAGGGATAGAAAAATATTCTATGCAAACAGACATGAAAAAAAGCTGGGGCAGCAATACTTATATCAGACAAAACAAACTTCAAAACAAAGGCCATAACAAGAGACAAAGAAAGTCACTACCATAATACTTAAGGGAGTATATAACCAGCAAGAGGATATAACCCTTGTAAACATATTTGCACCCAACATAGGCACACCTAAACATGTAAGAAAAATCTTGGAAGACTTCAAGAAAGATATCACCACAAAGCAGTCATCATGGGGGATTTTAACACTCCACCATCAACAATGTCCTTCCAAACAAAGAATCAACAAGGATATTGTCACACTTAAATGGACTTAACTGAAATATATAGAACTTTTCGTCCCAAAAAAGCAAAATATACATTCTTTTTGAATACACATGGAACATTTTCAAAGATACACCATGTGGTAGGACACAAAATAAGCCTCAAGAAAACTGTAATCAGTTCAAGATCTTCTCGGATCACAATGGCTTGAAACTAGAAACCAACCTCAAGGGAAAAAATCAGAAAAATTCAAATACATGGAGACTGAATAACATGTAATTAAATAATGAATGGGTTAATGAGATCAAGGAAGAAATCCAAGTATCTGGAAACCAATGAAAATGAACACACAACAGCCCAAAACCTATGGGACACAGCAAAGGCAGTCCTGAGAGGGAAGTTCATAGCAATACAGGCCTACCTAAAGAAGACAGAAAAATCTCAACTTCTGCCCAAGATGGAGACATAGGCAGAAAGACTTTGGCTCCTCACACAACTGTAGAAGGAATTAAAACCAGATCTCAAAACAAATAAAACCCAGAAATGGCAGAAAACCAAGCTGTCAACCAAGGATTCAAAGAAGCCGCATTTACCCAGATGCACAGGAGGAGTGGAGTCACAGCCTCATGCGGTATGCTGCAGAGAGATGGCAGCAGCCGTGGAATGGAGGGTCCTACATTCGCATGTGACAGATAAAAATCGAGAAGGATACACTGAGACCCAGCGATCCAAATCCCAGGCAAGACCACACAACCCAGGGTACCAGCACTGGGAATATAAATCCCCATTACCCCTGGCTGTAAAAACCAAGGGGTGTTGGGGCACGGAAGAAACTGTCGGATTTTCACCACTCAAAGGACTTAGAACATACACAAACCCACCCCATCAGGGTTTCACCAACAGAGCAGCAGTTAACCAGTTGCATATGGGAAGTGTGTGGGTCGTGTGCAGGGCAAACCTCCAGAAGCCAGGTAGTGACACGGTCCCCTCTCAAAGCCTGCCCCCACACACAGAGCTAAAAGCAGTGAAGTGGGTTACCCCACCCTGGCAAATACCTAAGGCTCTGCCTCGTACAACTTAACAAGTATGCTAAGTCAGGGAGTTAAAGCAGCTCAACCTAATACACAGAAACAAACACAGGAAGGCTGCCAAATTAAGGAGACAAAGAAATACGGCCCAAATGAAAGAAGAGAACAAAACCCTAGAAAATGAACTAAATGAGACAGACTTAGCCAACCTATCAGATGCAGAGTTCAAAACACTGGTAATCAGGATGCTCAGAGAACGCATAGAGTATGGCAAAACATAGAGAGGAAGTAAAGGTTACACTAAGTGAAATAAACAAAAATCCACAGGGAACCAACAATGAAGGGAGGGAAGCCAGGATTCAGATCAATGATTTGGAACATAAGGAAGAAATAATAAACAGTCAACCAGAACAGAGAGAAAAAACAAGAATTAAAAAAAAAAAAATGAGGATAGGCTTAGAAACCTCTGGGACAACTTTAAACATACCAACATCCGAATCACAGGGGTGCCAGAAGGAGAGGAAGAGCAAGAAATTGAAAACTTATTTGAACAAATAATGAAGGAAAACTTCCTCAATCTAGCAAAGGAAATAAAACTCCCAGGAAGCTCAGAGAATCCCAAAGAAATTGGATCCAAGAAGAAAGACACCAAGACACAACATAATTAAGTTACCAAAGATTAAAGATAAAGAGAGACTCTTAAAAGCAGCAAGAGAAAAGCAGAGAGTTACCTATAAAGGAGTTCCCAAAAGACTATCAGCTGATTTCTCAAAAGAAACTTTGCAACCAAGAAGGGACTGGCAAGATGCATTCAAAGTGATGAAAGGCAAGGACTTACAACCTAGATTACCCTATCCAGAGCTATTATTTAGAATGGAAGGGCAAATAAAATGCTTCCCAGAAAAGGTAATGCAAAGGAGTTCCTCATCAACCAGCCATTATTACTACATAAAATGTTAAAGGGACTTATTTAACAAAAAGTTCAAAACCATGAACATTAAAAAGACAACAAATTCACAACTGAATCTTAAAAAAAAAAAAAAAAAAAAACCTAACTAAGCAAACAACCAGAACAGAATCATAGGTATGGAGTACATTTGGAAGGTTATCAATCAGCTGGGAGGGGGAAAGGAGAAATTAGGGAAATTAAACAGGGGTTAAGAAGCATAATTGGCAAGAACAAAATAGACAGAGGGATGTTAAGAATAGTATAGGAAATGGAGAAACCAAAGAACTTACACCCACAACTCATGGACAGGAACTAAGCGGGGAGGATTGCTGGAGAAAAGGTGGGTACTACGCAGAGGTCGGCAAAGGGGGGAAAACTAGGACAATTATAATAGCATAATCAATAAAATATTCTTAAAAAAAAAAAAGAGCCCTGGCTGGTATGGCTCAGTGGATTGAGTGCCAGCCTGAAAACCAAAGGGTCACTGGTTCAATTCCCTGTCAGGGTACATGCCTGGGTTGCTGGCCAGATCTCCAGTAGGGGGCTCACAAGAGGCAACCACACATCAATGTTTCTCTTCCTCTCTTTCCCCCTCCCTTCCCCTCTGTCTAAAAATAAATACATAAAATCTCTAACGAAAAAAAAAAAGAGGAAAAATCTCAAATAAACACCCTAACCCTGTATCTATAAGAAGTAGAGGAACATCAATCAAAGCCCAAAGAAAGTAGAAGGAAGGAAATAATCAAGATCAAAGCATAATTAAATGGCATGGAAACTAAAAAAGCAATTCAAAGGATCAATGAATCCAGGATATGGTTCTTTGAAAAGATAAACAAAATTGACAAACCTGTAGCCAGACTCATCAAGGAAAAAAAGAGAGAGGACCCAAATAAATAATATCAGAAACAAAAGAAGAGAAGTTACAACTGATACCACAAAAATACAAAATGACTATGAACAACACAATGATAAGCTAAGAAATTGGACAACCTGGGTGAAATGCACAATTTCTAGAAATACACAATTTCTAGAAATATACAATCTTCCAAAACTGAACCAAGAAGCAGAAAGTTTGAATAGACCAATAACAACTAGTGAAATTGAAGCAATAATCAAAAAACTTCAGGTATACAAAAGCCTTGGACCAGATGGCTTCACAAGCTAATTTTACCAAACATTTAAAGAACTCCTATCCTTCTCAAACAATTCCAAAAAATTCAAGAAAAGGGAGACTCCCAAACTCTTTTTACAAGGTTAATAGCAAGTATTATCCTAATTCCAAAAATAGGTGAAGACATAGCAAAGAAATAAAACTATAGAGCAGTATCTCTGATGAACATAGACGCTAAAATCTGCAACAAAATACTGGCAATCCAGATCCAGCAATACATTAAAAAATCATACATCACAATCAAGTGAGATTCATCCCAGGGACTGCAAGGATGGTACAATATTTGCAAATCAATAAATGTAATTTACCACATAAGCAAAATAAAAGAAAAAAATCATATGATCCTATCAATAGATGCTAAAAAGCATTTGATAAAATCTAGCACCCATATGTGATAAAAATGCTCAGCCAAGTGGGAATAGAGGGAGCATACCTCAACATAATAAAGGCCATATACAAGAAAACTGCAGTGAACATCATATTCAAAAACTAAGCTGTTCCCTTAAGATTAGGAACACAGGGTATCTGCTTTCACTACTCTTATTCAACAGATCTAGAACAAATATTTCAAAAATTTATATGAAATCAAAAAAGAACACCAAATAGCCTCAGCAATCTTGAGAAAGAAAAACCAAGTAGGAGGGATCACAATACCTAATAATCAAAGTATACTACAAGGCCACTGTAATCAAAACAGCATGGTTCAGGCATAAATAGACACAAAGATCAATGGAACAGAACAGAGAACCCAGAAATAAATGCATGGCTCTATGGTCAATTAATATTTGACAAATTGGGCATTGTTCATTAGATTTGTCTTATAGGTGAGATCGTAATGCTGTTTGTCTTTTGTCACCTGGCTTATTTCATATAGCATAATAATCTGCAGTTCCATCCATGCTGTAGTGAAAAGTTCTTTCTGTTGTGTAGTATTCCGTTGTGTAAATGTACCACAGGTTTTTGATCCATCATTTACCAATGGGCACTTAGGCTCTTTCTAGCACTTGGCTATTCTAAATAATGCTGTATAAACATAGGGGTGCATAAGTTCTTTTGAATTGGTGAATCAGGATTCTTAGGGTATATTCCCAGCAGTGGAATTGTTGGGTCAAAAGGATACAAAATAGTAAAAATAGCCTCTTCAATAAATGGTGTTGGGAGAACTGGACTGGTACATGCAAAAAAAAGAAAGAAAGAAAAAAAAGAAACTAGACCAGCAACTTACACCATATACCAGAATAAACTCAAAACAGATAAAAGACTTAAATGTAAGTTATGACACTATAAAAATATAGGTAGGAAAATTTCAGATATCCCACTTAGCAATGTTTTTGCTGATATATCTCCTAGGGCAAGGGAAATAAAGGAAAAAATAAACAAATGGGACTATATCAAATTAAAAAGCTTCTGCACAGCTAAAGAAATTATCACCAAATGAAAAGGGAACTGTCCATATGGGAGCACATATTTGCCAATGATCCACTGGACAAGGGTTTGATCTCCAAAATATAAAGAGAACTCATACAACTCTACAATAGAAAGACAAACAATCCAATTAAAAATGGGCAAAGGATTAGACACTTCTCTAAGGAGGACATACAGACGACCCACAGACATATGAAAGGATGACCAACATCACTGGCCATCAGAGAGATACAAATTAAAACCACAATGAGATATCACCTCATATCTGTCAGAATGGCTATCTTTAATAAATCAGTAAACAATAAGTGCTGGTGAGGATTTAGAGAAAAGGGAACCCTAGTGCACTGTTGATGGCAATGCAGACTGGTGTGGCCACTGTGGAAAACCATATGGAATTTCCTCAAAAAGCTAAAAATGGAACTGCCTTTTGACCCAACAATTCCACTGCTGGGAATATACCCTAGGAATCCTGATTCACCAATTCAAAAGAACTTATGCACCCCTATGTTTATACAGCATTATTTAGAATAGCCAAGTGCTAGAAAGAGCCTAAGTGCCCATTGGTAAATGAATGGATCAAAAACCTGTGGTACATTTACACAACGGAATACTACACAACAGAAAGAACTTTTCACTACAGCATGGATGGAACTGCAGATTATTATGCTATATGAAATAAGCCAGGTGACGAAAGACAAACAGCATTACAATCTCACCTATAAGACAAACCTAATGAACAAAAATAATATAGGCAAAAGAGAACCACAGGCATGGAAACATGGAACAGACTGACAGCAACCAAAACACGAGTAGAGAGGGATAAAGGTGGAACGAGGGGGAAGGGGTTAGTCAAAGACCACGTATAAATGACCTATGGACATGGACAACAGTGTGAGGACTGACTGTGGGGGGGCGGGGCTGGGCAGAGGGCAGCAAAGGGCAAAATATTGGGACAACCCCAAAAGAATAACGATAAAAAAATTTTTTTAAGAAAAAAGCAAGGTACAAAGTAATGTGTATTGAATGTTAGCATGTGTGAAGAATCAAAAATAACGGAAAGAATAGATATAAAAAATAATGCTAAAGGCCATACAAAGAAGTTGGTCCTTTATACTTCAGTAGGCATGAAGTTTTTCAGTATAGCAATGGCATGTTTAGCATGTGCTTGGGAGATGATTTTGCCTGCACTACTGAGGATTAATTTGGGGGTGAGGGAGTGGTGAGATAGAGGAGAACTGAAACCTAGAGACCACCAAAAAGATTACTGGAAGATCCAGACAAAAGAAAACTCACAAAATTAAGACTCAAAAGATTCCCCCCCCCCAGAGGACTTGGTAAATCAATAGATATGAGGGGTGAGAGTACAGAAAGCCTCCAAGGTCCCTAGCTCAACAACCAGGTAACTCAATTAAGCACAGGAAGAAGGCTTCAGAAGGAACGGGTTTGGAAGAGAGAAAAGGCTAAGTTTGGGGTACATGTAACACTTATGCCAGTAGTTAAGATACAAATCTAGAGCCTATAAGAACAATCTGAGCTATAGATATAAATTTCAGAGTTATCGAAACACAGGCAGATTTCAAAGCCCTGAAGGTATAATGGATCACACAAGAGGTATCTATAGAGAAAAGTGTCAAGTTTGAAAACCCAATCAACACTAAATTTAAGAACTTGTCAAAGGAATGATTAAGAGGTAAGTGGTAGGAAGACAGGAAGATCAGAGTAACTAAAAGAGAGGTTTCAAAAAGTAAGTGGCCAAGTGTCAACTACTACAAAGAATTACTACTACAAAGAATTACAAGGCTTAAAAAAAAAAAAAAGCCCCTGGAAATCAGCACATAAGAAATCACTGGTAATCTTTTCATAGTAATTACAGCAATGACCTTAACAGTGGACTTACCCATGAATAGGAAATAAGAAAAGTGTAGATCATCAGCAGGAACAACAGCTAACAATTACAAAGCCCTCACGTTGAATGAGGGCGTGTTCTATAAGTGCTTCTCATATTGTAACTCACTAGATGCTCTTAAAGCTTCTATGTTTAAAAACCCTCTATTATTTTTCTGGTTTTACAAACAGGAAGCAAAGGCAGAGAAATTAACAACTTGCCCAAGATCACACACTGGATAACAATGGAGTTGGAACTTTATCTCCAGCAATCTGACTACCACTGCCAAGGTAACAGACTATTCTTTCCAAAATTGGGTAGTAAAAGAAAAGGGAAACAAAATGCATTGAGTTGTTATTACACAAGTATACACTATATCTTGAACTCTGAAACACTGAAAGAGTAGCAGCCTCAAAGACAAGTCATCTTTTGTTGTTTCTTTGATTTTGTATTTGCAATGGAGAAACATGTGAGATCCTGCAGCATAGAGGAAAAGTACTAGACAAGAAAAATTAAAGTAGGGTCTCTCAACTTCGGGACTATTGACACTTTGGGCTGGGAAATTCTTTGCTGTAGAGGGCTACAGTATGCACTGTAGAATGTTTAGCGGCGCCCCTGTCATTCATTCATTAGAAGCCAGCAGCACCCTTCCCTTCCTCCTTTTGTGACAACCAAAAATGTCTCCAGTTTTTTTTACCAAATAAAAGAAGGGGGTTAAACTGCCTCTGGTTGAAAACCACTCGATTGAGGTAAGATGGGGTCATTGAGAGAGCAGGTTTTGAAGGATGGAACAGGACCAAACAGAACTGCAAACTTAGCATTTGTCTAAAGTGCTGGCTAGCTTTGCTAATGATCAAACACAAAAATTACCTTTATGTCTGGATCTGACAGCTGGTTCTTCAACAACTCATAGTCATTTGTTTCACCCTTGACAAGAAAGGGGAAAAAAAAGACTTACTTGCTTTGCTTTCCCGTTAAAGATCAACAGCAAGACTTTTAACTATATCTTAACTCTGATGAAATTACAAAAGGAACACTGCAACTCCTACTCATCAATTGTAGATTATAAAATTGTGACTATAAGTTTTAAAATTCATGTTGGAGCTAGGGGGCTGGGAAAAAAATGATAAAAAGCCACTTGAATAGGATACAGATGCATGGTACATATAAAATAGTCATTGTATGTCAATTATTCTTCAATTTAAATAAAACAAATATCATTCTTATTTTTTCCCCCATTGTTGATACTTAGTAGAATCACTTTTAAACTAACACAAAAACAAACCAAAAAAAAAAAAAAAAAATCCCCATTAACCAAGCTGGTTTATTGTCACGAAGTAATGTGACAAAAAACCAACAATTCCTTAATGGGCAATTACTTAATAAATAAAATGCTATGCCCTGCCTGGTGCAGCTCAGTGGATTGAGCATGGGCTGTGAACCAAAGGGTCACTGGTTCAATTCCCAGTCAAGGCACATGCCTGGGTTTCAGGCCAGGTCCCCAGTGGGGGCCACACAAGAGGCAACTGCACATCGATGTTTCCCTCTCTTTCTCCCTCCCTTCCCCTCTCTAAATATAAATAAATAAAATCTTTTAAAAAAAGAAAAAGAAATAAAATGCTATGATCTAATAGTTTTTCTTTTTACTGTAGCACTTGCTTAAGTTTTTTAAAGATACCATGTTAATAAAGCAGACAAAGAAGTGAAACCTCAGCAAAAGATTACTACTTTAATTGTGAGCTGACAGCATCATACTATTATTAAATATTTGGTTTCAAGATGGATATCTAAAATTCATATTATTATGTTAACTGGTCTTTAGTATAATAGCTGTAATTGTACTCTGACCAATAAAAAACAAACCTCCATATGTCAATTATATGTCAATAAAGCTGGGGAGAGGGCAGCAGGGAAAAACCAAACTTGATGTGTTATCTGTTACCTTTTTGTACTTCAGCAACACTTCTCTCACGGTTCCACCAAATCGAACAGTTTTTCTTGGGGGAGAGTTGAAGAAATCATTCTCTAATTCAAGCACATCTGAAATCCTGTACAACCAAGATTATCAAGCTATTAAGTGTATGACAGAATTATAAAAACTATACCAACATTTATCATCATTCAGTGAGACAACTGCTAAAGCCTCTTAACTGGACATCCTGCTTCCACTCTTATCCCCCAATAATTCATTCTTCACTCAAGAGATCTAATGATATTTCAAAAACTTAAAACAAATAATGCTACTCTACTTTCCTGCTTAACCTCTCCAAAGTTTCCTACTTCACTCAGAATTCACATCTAAACTCCACCAAGGTCCTCATTAATCTGGCGCCTGCCTAACACTCTGACCTCATTTCCAACTACCTACTTACTGCAGCCAGTCCTTTCCATTCTAAAAATTTGCCAAGCTGGTTCCATTTCATTTGCTGTTCCCTCTGTCTCAGAGATTTTCAACCATTTTCATCTCATGGCACACATAAACTAATTACTAAAACTCTATGGCACACCACAAAATATATTTTTTGCCAATCTGATTTAAAAAACAGGTATATTTTTGGATGTTCACACTAGATGGCTATCGTTGAGCTGACTGTTGGCATTTCTTTTTATTTGACAATCTAATAGAAAAAAGGTCAGTGCCCCTAACTAAATAGCCAGGAATTGCATTTTTTAAAAAATTGATTTGAGAGGGGGGAAGAGAGGGGGAGAGAGACAGAGAGAAACAGAGATTTGTTGTTCCACTTATTTATGCATTCACTGGTTGATTCTTGTATGTGCCCTGACCAGGGATAGAACCCACAACCTTGGCCAACTGGGAGGATGCTCTAAATCAACTGACCTACCCAGCCAGGGGACTACTGCATGTTTTAAAAATTCTTGTGGCACACATTTGAAAATCGCTGGCCTTAAACACTCACTCCCAGATCTATAGAAGGTTGCATTCTTGTCTTCATTCAAATTGAAGCTTAAATGTCAGAATGGTCTGCCCCATAGGAAATCTGAAATACACCGCAATTATCACGATCTGAAATCATCCCATTCCTCTATTTACTCTTTCCCTTCCTAGACTGTAAGCTCTGTTGTGAGCAGTGACTCTCTCTCTTTTGATAGACTACTGTCCCCAGTGTCTAACATAGTAGGTAGGCACTTAATAAAGTTAAACCCCAAAGTGTTTTCGGGAGCAAAGGACTTTAAATCTTGAAAAAGACATAAACTGTTAAACGTGTGTTGAAGTAAATCTCAAACAAAAAAATTAAGATTCAGTTTGCCATCAATGACAGCATTGCGCTGATAATCCAAATAGCCTAGGAACTCTTTCCAAATCTAAACGAAGCAGGAGAGAGGAGTAAGGAGCAGAATGCAGTACCCAAGCCTGGAACGCTAGCAGTGAGCCCCGTGGGGAGTACGAGAGCCGCTGGAACACAGAATACATGCATTTTTCCAGCCCCTCCCCCCACCAACTTTAAAATCCACTTAAAGAGCATGGGCTGCCCTGGCTAGTGTGCTCAGTGGAGTGAGCGCCGGCCTGCCAACCGAAAAAACGCCGACTGATTCCCCAGTCAGGGCACCTGCCTGGGATGCGGGCCAGATCCCGGGTTAGGAGCGTGGAGAGGCAATCTATTGATGTTGCATGCGTCGATGTTTCTCTGCCTGTCTCCCTCCCTTCCCCTCTCTAAAAATAAGTAAGTAAATAAATAAATACATACATACATAAAGTCTTTTTAAGGAAACTTTTTAAAAGGAAAGAAAAAAGAGCAGGGGCTTACGCTTGAGAAGCTGCGATGATCATGTACCCTCTACCCTCTTCTCCCACCCCACGCTATTAGCTGTGTCCCAGGACCTTTCAAATCTGCTCCCCTACGCTGCTCCTGGGCTTTGGTCCCAACCGCCCAGAAGGAAGCGGGCCATACTCTTACCCAGGCCTAGAAGCGCCCAGCGTCTTCACCGCAGAGGCCGAGGCGGCCGCACCTCCAGGTAACCGCGTGTGAAGCACTGGGGCCGCCATAGGGCCGGACCATGCGACGAACGCGCCTGACGCCGGAAGTAGTGCTCATTCTAGTACCGCCTTTGTCCCGGAAGCGGCCTTCAGCCAATCGGGAACCCCACGTGGGGAGAGCATAGTGATCCCGCCAGCTAGAGCGCCACGAAAGCTTTGTCCTATATGAAGCCCCTTCCACTTGGAGGACTTCTTCCGCCCAGCGAGGTGAGGGGCCTAGAGCGGCCTCAAGTACGCCCTGGAAGAAGGGAGGTACGTAGGCCCTGCCCTGTTTAGCTTTAAGGGTGCCAGAGAAAGAGCGGGACACCCGAGGTGCTAAACGGTGGTTGAGTTCCTCGAATATTAACTTTTTGTAGTCAAAGCATGCCTCTGTCAAACTGAAGAATCTGGTGCCCTGTAGATTAACTCAAACCCTCAGACACATGAAGTAGACAGAGGATTCAAACTAGACACCTTGCCCCAAGACACTTGAGCTCTGTATCTACTGCACTAGCCTCAAGGATAATTTTATCCTCACGGAAATAGGTTTCCTAAGCGAGTCACCCAAAAACCTCAGAGTGTGATGATACTGGGATGAGAAGTCAAAAAGCGAGAGGAGACAGTTTCCACGGGCGTTCTGTTAAGCCTTTAACTTGAAATTTTAAAGGAGGTACAGGAGCCAGACCAACAAAGCAGCAAAGGGCCTTACAAGCATAAAGAATAGCACGAGGCAAGGTATGGAGGATTGGGAGACAGAGGGAAAGAGTGACAGAATCTCCTGTCTCTAAAGGAAAATGTTGCAACTTTTGGAAACCTATCAAAAGCATGTTATATCCGTTGCAGCATCTTGTTAAATAAAAAACAATGTTAAAGTAAGTTAACTGTCTTTCTGCTCTCTCTGTATGGTTTCACTATTGCTTCCCTCACTGCTTTAGGGTTCCTGTAGAATGTTAAGCAGAAATCATCAATGACCGAAGAGCAGCAGAAGTTGCACCCTAGCTCACAGAGATGCTACAATTAAGTGGGAATCTCTTCCTCTTCACCCCCAAAGGAAAAAAATTAAATCATAGTCTACTGGCATTCTCATAACTATTTTCATTTTAAAACATTTGATATGAACGAAAGAATATGTTAATGTAAATTACAAAACATAATAAAATGAATACCTATGAATGTACCACCCAGTTTATGAAAAAGAAATTAACCTGTACTATTGAAACTTACTGTGGGCTCCTCCCAGATTTCACCTTCTCTCTGCTTCCCTTCAAAAGTAATCACTATCCTGATTTTTAAAAATCATTTTCTTTTTGTAATTACCATATATATTGGCAGATACTAAATATACTATTTATTATTCCTTGTCTTTGAACTTGACAGTTATTTCCTTGCTATATTATACTGCTGCTTGTTTGCAATCAACTTTGTTTCTAAACTCCATCCCTGTTATATGTAGTTGTATTTTCTCTGCCATATAGCATTTCATTGTATGAATACACCATAATTTATATATCCATTTTCCTATCAACATTTAGAGTGTTTCCTTTCTCCATCCCCACACTCTTTATGTAATTTCTATGATTATTCTTGTATATTCTGTACCCTGTGTGTGAGAATTGTTTTTATGGCAGAATTGTTGGTTTGAAGGATACAATAGTCAAAGAACTTTCTAAAGTTGTGCCATTATACACTTCTAGTAGTGTCTTCTCCTTAAGCTTAAGCCCAGATCCATCCTTATTTTTCCAAAGCTTAAGACAAGGTTGCCATGTTTGAAAATTTTATCAATGGAAGTTTGATTTGTAAGAAAAATCTTAAAACTAAATAGCATAATTCATTGCTGGACATCTTTGATCATGTCCCTTCATTGGGAATCCTCTCCTCAGGTACCCGATTCCATGGGCCAACTCACCATGCCAGGAAAAAAGCCTTCTTTATCAGTCTTGTCTTCCAGGTCAAATCAAAGAAAATGAAGACCCAGACACACTCCAAAGACCAAAACAACAAAATAAATAGCATGCTGCCTACAAAGATGAAGCCTTGCCCACAATGTAGTCATCCTTTTTACCTCACTGTATTACAGTTGCTCATAATTGTTCTGAGCTTCTTCATTCCAGGATGAATTTTTGCTTTATTTTCATATGCCCAGAAGGCCTATTAAACTGTTTTTTCAAAAGAGCACCCTTCCCCTAGAGATAAATTTTATAGTCATCCCTAGAGTAGTTCTGTTGGTTAAGCCCTCTTGGCTTGAAAGTAACAGAAACTATTTCAAGCCAGCTTAAGGAGAATAAGGACACAAGGGTAACTTAAGGCATCAGAAAAGAATCTCTCATTGCCCAAGTATGGATCAGGTGCCCTTCTCTAACCCAATCTAGAGAGGAGGTCATATTGTAGCAAATGGCTTCCAATGAATCTTTGCTGTGGATGACAGAGGTTCACTATAAATGCTGAACAAATGTTTTTTAAATGCTTGAATGTCGGAGAGAGCCAGAGCAACAATTTCTAAATAGTAAAACCAAAAGTAGATATGCCATTTGTTCCTTTCCTCTTTCCAAAGAGTCAATGATTATGAGTCAACTATCTTTATAAAAACTCCATTCATTCGTGAAAGATCTCATTGAAGATGTATATATACACATCGTATATGTTTGTGTGTATGTGTACAGACCATTAATCCAGAGCCTTCCTTTCCAAGTATTAGAGAGCAGTATAAAGCAGAGTTTCCCTACCTTGGTAGTACTGACATTTGGGGCCAGATAATGTTTTTTGAAGGGGGGAGGCTGTCCTGTGTATTGTAAAATGTTTAGCAGCATCTCTGGCCTCTGCCCAGTAGATGACAGTAACATTCCCCTCCTCCCTATTGTGACAAGCAAAAATGTCTCCAAATGCCAAATGGTCCCTGGGAGGTAATACTGATCAACTTAAAAACCACTGGTAAAAAACATGGCCTTAGTAAATTTTTAGTCCAATTAAAGACACAAAACATATTTGAAACAATTAGAGAACAAAAACCAAAACAATACACAAATTATATTGCAAACAGTCATAACATTTCAATTTTTCATTTAATAATCTTGGGGTAACATAGAAAAAAATCATTTACCATTTTATTCTGCTGGAAAATAATGGTGGTCATATACAAGAGCCTCATGGTGTTTAATGCTGTTTGGAATATTCAGATTTTTACTGGAAGGATGCTACAGATAAAAGTACCTTAATTTTCCCCCACAATTTCTCAGAAAGCAACTGTGTCTGACTGAAGTTGTGAATCAGTAACATATTTCCTATTGTTTTATTGGGGAAATTTCAGAAATTAGCTTTATCTGTCTTTCTAATCAGCTTTGATTTGTAAAGACCACCTAACCTTAGCTTTATCTGTTCCTATAGGCTTTCAATTTAATAGTGCACATCTACATTAATCTATTCAACTAATATCTATTGAACACCTAGGTACCAGGCCCTGTGCTATGCATTTGGGGATATGTGGTCAGCAAATAATAATACTAACAGTTCTTGCCCTTCTGTAGTTCACCATCTAATGAGAGAAACAGGCAGTGACAAATGTGAATGTAAGCCTTTAATACATTTGGTGCTATGTGGTTCTATAATGGGCAGAAGTTACCTCTTGAGGGAGCTCAGGGAAGTTTCCCTAAGAAAGTGAAAAATTGAGTTGAAATCTAAGAATCTCTAAGGGTGAAGGGATGAGGCTAAGGAATGGTGGTGTCTGAGATGAAGAGGATCATTTGAGAAAACAGCCAAAATGGGAACCCGTAACTAAATAAATGATTGGGAATTCATTTGTAAGGCCAATATTCCTCATCCTTCTTTACAGTCAAATTATATTAGTCCCTTTGCAGAGCAAGACAAAAAGATACAGCAGTCTAAACTGAATGGATGCTAAGTTTTAGAAGTATAATTTAACAGAAATTCACCATGAATAATCTGATAACAGTACTGGAAAGTTTTGTCGATATGAAACCATTTAACTAAAAACTTAGTTCTATAGCAGAGGATAAAGAACACCCTAAAACTATATTTAATTGAATAATCCATTAAAATAGTATGGCAAATACATAGTGTATGATATAAATGCATGTTAAGGAAGAAGAATGGCACAGTTGAAAGAGCATCAAGCTCTAGAGCAGTGTCCTGGCCAGTGTAGCTTCGTTGGTTGGAGGATCCTCCTGTAGACGAAAAGATCACGGGTTCCGATTTCCAGTCAGGGCACACACCCAGACTGTGTTTGATCCCTGGCTGTGACATGTACAAGAAGCCAACCATGTGATGCTTTTCTCTCTCTCTCTCTCTCTCACTCCCTCTCTTTTTCTCAAAGCAATGAAAAAATATCCTCAGGTGAGAATAAAAATATAAATGAATAAATAAATAAACTCTAGAGCAGTATGCCTTCACCTAGCTTAGAGGGTTAAACTAGCAGCTCACCAATTTCTGCCCAGCCCAGAAACAAGAACCAGAAAAATATTCTTTCCCAGGCTGATCAAACTAGACTACTGCTGAAATAAGTCCTTAAGCCCATTTCTACTTTTCCAAAAGTACTACATCACTTTGTTAATTATAACTAATGACCCCCGTGCCATTTTGTCCTGCAAAGTCAATCTATGAGAGAGCATAAGATAATGAGGAATTTACACTAGATTTGTGAACTGTAGTGTTGGAAGCATTAGCTATACCACATGCAATCTATAATTGAACTCAGAAAGGATGACTTATGCAGAGAATCGTTTTTGTGTTCCATGTGGCGCCTAGCATTTAGTATGAGCTAAATTAAAAAATATATCAATGTAATCACTCTTTAGTAACTCAGTTTTAGAAGTCTTGAGTAAGACCAAAGGTGAAAATGAGACTCTTGGAATGCTGTTATTATAAAGCTAAGTCCAAAATACTTCAGTGTATTTTTTAAATTGATTTGAGAGAGAGAGAGGATAGGGGAGAGCAAATCATTGATTTGCTGTTCCACTTATTTATGCATGTATTGGTTGATTCTTGTATGTGCCCTGACAAGGGATCAAACCCACAACCTTAGCTTGTCAGGTTGATGCTCTAACCAAATGAGCTACCCAGCCAGGGCTTACTTCAGTGTATTTTATATATCCTGTGAGAGAAACGAGACAGAGGATTCCAGCCTTCAAGGAGCTTACAAATCTGTAAAATCAGATTTAACTGCACATTAACAACTGTAGAGAAACTTTAAAAGGGAGCAAGAAAGCAAAAGTACAGAACAAGATGTACAGTATCCTACCATTTACATTTTCTTAAAAAAGCACACATACACCCTGGCTGGTGTAGCTCAGTGGATTGAGCATAGGCCTGTGAACCAAAGGATCACGTTTCAATTCCCAGTCAGGGCACATGCCTGGGTTGCAGGCCAGGTCCCCAGTAGGGGACACATGAGAGGCAACCACACATTGATGTTTCTCTCCCACGCTTTCTCCTTCCCGTCCCCTCTCTAAAAATAAATAAATAAAATATATTTTTTAAAAAGCACTCATACATATGTATGTATGTTGGGTTTTGCATTCTCTCAATAGGTACATCAGATACTAATAACAATGATTAGGAAAGGGCCGTGGAAGACTGGGGGGTTAACGGTTGGAGGAAGACTTACTTTTCACTGTATAGCCTTTAGCCTTAAAATAAAAAAAAACAAAAAAACTATGTTCATGTACTGCCTCTAAAAAATTAAAATCTTCTAGTAGTAATGGAAATGTAAAATGCATCATTATATTCTCTGAGCTCAAATTCAAACCTCTAAGATGACATTATTTTAATGAGACAATCTACAATGCAATGGAAGGACAATTATACTGATTTATTGGAAAGAGGACGAAAACTCAGGGCCACTAACCAGCTATGCAATTTTAAGTAATTGACTTACGATTTTTGTTAGTTTTGGAGGAGAGAAGGAAGGGGCTGGACTAAACGACCTTTGGGATTCTCAAAGTCAATAGGCAATCATTAGTAGCTGATTGGTTCATAACTATTTACTAGGTCCAAATTTATTATTGCTTAAAAACATTATTAAACATTTATTAGGTTACAAACAACCAAAATGCCCATCAATAAGAAGCAAATTAAATTATGATGTAGCCACTGAATGGAATACCATGTGTTCATATGATCTTTGACATATGTTAAGTGAAAAAAGCAAGATGCTGAGCAGTATGTAAAAACCACAGGAATATGTAAGTACTTTATATATAAAATGAATAATGTATAAATATATATCATATATAAATAAAAGGATTTATAAGAAACTAAGAACATTATTTGTCTATCAGTCTCACTGTGCCAAAGGTTGTAATGAAACTTTAGTATGTGCCATTTATGCTCCTAAAATTTTATAATATGGAAACATATTACCTAGCCAAAGATTTAAGTTTTAAAGATCTGTCCATCCTATAAAAACAATTTTTTAAAAAAAGGATTTTATTTATTTATTTTTAGAGAGAGGGTAAGGGAGGGAGAAAGAGAGGGAGAGAAACATCAGTGTGTGGTTGCCTCTCACATGGCCCCCACTGGTGACCTGGCCTGCAACCCAGGCATGTGCCCTGGCTGGGAATCGAACTGGTGACCCTTTGGTTCATAGCCCATGCTCAATCCACTGAGCTACATCAGCCAGGGCCAAACAATTTTTTTTTTAATGTGAAAAAATAAACCAGGAAAGTTTAGTGTTTTTAAAATACATAAACATCTATCTTCATTAAGATGATTAAAGCTGTTTCTATTTATCTTTCAAGGGGACCATCTCCTCTTCTAGGCCCGATTGGTACCACCTGAAATTCATTAATCACAGTTCTTAAGAACCACCTCTATTTACACAAAATCCAATCATATTAGTATTGATCAGCCATCGCAAGATTAAAGGCTTTTCTGTACATTGCTGCAAACTCAAGGTATGAATATACACACTTCTCTACAATGTCCTTTGCACTCAACTGTTGCGTATTTTATTCCTTAGAAAGAAATTTACAAGTGTCATGTGTTTATACATTGCTGGTTTAATCCAACTATTCTTTTTTTAAAATTGTGTAAAATACACAGCAAATTTAGCATCTTAATAATTTTTAAGTGTACAAAGCAATAGTGTTAAGTACATTCATATTTTTGTGCAACCCACCTCCAGAACTCTTTTCATCTGAAATTATACTCTTTAAATAACTCCCCATTGTGCACTTTCCCCAGCCCCTAGCAACCAGCATTTTACTTTCTGTCTCTATGGATTTCATTTTCTAGAAATCTCATTTAAGTGGAATCATACAGTATTTCCTGTTTCACTTAGGAGAATGTCCTTCCAATTATTCTTTTTTCCAAGCATCTGTAATGCATAAAGTCTTCCACCTTGAGTTAACAGTTTAAAATTACAAATAGAAAATACTAACACAGAGCACAGAAAATGAGGAGAAATGTAAAAACAGCAAAAATTTTGCAAGTTTTTATCCAAAGTATTGTACTACCTAAAAAATACAGGGTTTTTTTTGGGGGGGGGCTATAACTATAAATTTCAAAAGGAAACTACCTCTGTATCAGAGCATTCTTATATAAACAATCCACTGATACAAAGAAAGAACATGAAAGGTGGGCAGTCCCGTATGAATTCTATTTTGCCATACATATGCAATCAAAATGCAATCAACTCAGTAGATTTTAAATCCTTAGGAAAAAGTGAAATTCAAATGTTACTTAAATCAAATAAACATATAAATATAAATTGTAGCATAACACATCGATTGTATTAACCTTTCTTTTTTATTTTAAGATTTTATTTATTTTTAGAGGGAGGGGAAGGGAGGGAAAAAGAAACAGAGAAAAACATCAATGTGTGGTTGCCCTTCACGCACCCCCAGCTGGGGACCTGGCCTACAACCCAGGCATGTGCCCTGACTGGGAATCCAACTGGTGACCCTTTAGTTCACAGGCCAGCGCCTAATCCACTGAGCCAGCCACACAAGTCAGGGCTGTTTTAACCTTTCTGATAGCTAATGAGGTCAAAAATTACCCTTAAAATCAATCAGCTGAATTTTCAATGTCCAATCTGTAGGAATTGTATTAACTAACGCCTCCACCCAGAGTACGTGAGACATTATTTTCCATTTGGAATATTGGAATGCTTTTCAATATTAAAAAAACAACTTATTTTATAACGAAGTTCATTTTGAATGGCATAATTTATTATGACTTGAAGTTCTGGCAATAAATAACTTTATTATCTTAAGCTGGAAAACTCTCCCTAGCCCTGAAACATGTATACTTGGCAAAGGCAGTCTAGCAAGTCTGCTGGTCTGAGGTTTCCAAAATGAGACTAGTGTAAGTATTCGTGCTTTTATAAAGTTGGCACTTAAATCTGTAAAAACATGGTGAGTTCTTGAAAAAAAAAATTTGAGATGACACTTATAAACAAACTGGAACAAAAAAATTTGAGTTGTCAATTTTCATTTCTCTCTCTCTGAAAGTAAGGCACTAAATAGAGAAAAGTAACCCATTGACTAATCTAGGGCATTACAACCCAAGTTACAATTAATAGGCTTAAGAAAAAGGTTCATTAATAACTTTAACTTGGAAGGAAAGGTTATAACATAGACCTTATACCATGAGACACAAAGTCCAAGTTGGGGCATAAGTTTCCACCCCTGCTACTCCCAGAGCACTCAGAGCCCACCTGTCTGGCCAGCAGACTGCTCAGGGCCTGAGCATCACCACCTACACACTGTAGGCTCCACTGATGGCAAGTGCCAGGGACCAAACAATGAAATCTCAATCTGGGAGTCAAGAAACTCAGCAAATCACCTATCCTCAGGCAAGCAGACCAAGATGAGATGGCCAGGTTCTCTGAGAAGAGAGGACAGCACCCTCAGATCTGGGTGTCACTGGGGCAGAGTGAAATACACTGTGTGGGCTGCAGGCCTGACAGGCCAGGCCCCTCTTCTCTCTCCCTCAGGCCACCTGTTCTTAGTCAGGTGCAGGGATTCAGCTGATGCAACTGGAGTCAAGGTAACTGTGCACCCAGGCAAACAAGGGGAGCAGAAGTTTTCTTTCTTGTTATATAAGCAGCTACATACTATCCTTGATTTTGCTTTTTGACACTTAGAGCCTAAAATATTTACTATCTGGGCCTAAATAGAAAATTTGTCAATGCCTGTTTCATTTCTTTTTTTAAAGTTATAATACACATTTATTTAAGCAATATATTTGCAGCCCAGATGGTTCTAAATTGTACATTTCACATTTAACCGGTATCATTAAAATACTGAGGGCAGATGCTTCCACAGATTTTGATTACATGATTATTTCTTTACCCATAAATTCTTCTCTTTCCTTCCTTTCCTGAATAACCTCTTTCAGATATGATTCAAGGTAGAATTTATCCTCCTCAGATTCTGTTCACTACTCTTTAGGCAAAATCTGCTGCCTCATGGCGAGGTCCAGTGCTTTCTTAATGTGAAACACCCTGTCGTTATACAGGTTGTCAGGAAGCCTTCTTATGGCTTCTTTCACATTGTCATCCACATGTATTGTACCTTTTCCCATTACCCTCAGTTTACCGAATCCTGCAACGTTGTAATACCATCTTAGAATACCTTCTAGCCACAGGGTTGATGCTACAGGCCTGCTCTCCATCTGCCCATGATTGAAGTGTTTCCTACTGGGTAAGTCTAAGGGAGCCTCAACCCCTGTTTTAGGTAAATATTTACCTTAGAATCATATAGAGAAATATCTCATAAAATTTGATGTTTACTCTATCTGATGTCATCTTCGCAGCAAAAGAAAAAAAGTTCTCTACAAGTAAATAAACACCTGAAAGTGTTTTCCCAGATGAATACCCATGGAGCCTGTGCTTAGTTTAAAAACTGTTGTTAATATCTAAAAGGTCTGTTTTCAGATTAGAACCGTGAGAGACCTTGGCAATTATTCTCTAATTATTGGCCTATTGTCATCATGTACTTCATAACGGAGCCCACAGGTAGAACTAAAAACACAAACTACCCTCCTTAAAAAAGCCTTCAAAGCTTGGTCTCAGTCGGTACCCCTTGCCCTTTCTCTCTTTCTCTGTCTGTCTCTCTCTCCCACCTCTGAGTCTCAAACACTCTTGCCTACAGCATTAGGCTATCCTTTCCCAAATGTGTCCCCAACAAGCCATGGACTATTGCATCTCCGTGCCTTTCTGTTGATGCTTTTCCCTTTCTGAAATGGCTTTTCCCTTTGCATGGTATGTTCTTCCCATCTTCTTCATCCAGTGAACAACTAACTACTTTAGGATCCAACTCAAAAACCTCTCACCCATCATACACCTACATTCTGAAAGAACTTTGACTAGACTTGTTATATTACACTGTACCAGTTATTCCTACATCTCTCTCCCTCGATAAACAGCTCTTGGAGAGCAGGGAAATCCCATTTAGCTCTGAATCCCCAGTGCCTAATGTAATGCCTGGCACTTGCCAGTTTTCAATAAATGTCTGGTCAACGAATTAATAATTTAAAGGTCATTGCATGGCTCTTCCTATCAAAAATAATTCTTCTCCTAAGAATTGGGCAGGCATCAGCCTTCTCCTTCTCCTTTTTGTCTAAAACTGACTCCTCTTTAGAGCCGTTCATTTGTTGCACATCGCTGTTTCTCTCCCTTTCTCCCTCCCTTCCCTTCTCTCTAAAAAAGTAATTTTAAAAAAAGCCATTCCTTTGAGTTAAAGAACCAAGTCTATAAGCTTTCTGATGGCAAGATCTGCATTCTAATTATTTCAATCATATATTTCACCTGAAAGAATAGAATTGATGGGAACAAATTAATAATCTCATTCACTAATACTAAATCCTTTCCTTCTGGAATTATTTTGGCTTGTTAGTGTTTTGCTCCTTTTGTCTTTTTTTTTTAATAGAAATAAACCACCACCTTCCCTTCAGGCAGAACTGCCATCTTCCACTAAGTAGCCAAAATAACTAACACAAAGGGAAAGAGAAGAGACACCTGCTATGCATTCTCTGGGCCTTTTAGAATACAGAGTTATTCCTTTGGCCACATACATGAGAGTCTCCAAGAAAGATGATATTGTAGACATCAAGGGAACGGGGCACTGTCCAAAAAGGAATGCCCCACAAATGTTACTAAGACAAAACTAAAAGAGGCCACAATGTCACTAAGCATACAGTAGGCATTATTGTAAACAAGTTAAGGGAAAGATTCTTGCCAAGAGAATTAATGTACATATTAAGCATATCAAGCACTCTAAGAGTAACTTCCTGAAATATGTGAAGGAAATGATCAGAAAAAGAAGGAAGCCAAAGAGAAAAATACCTAGGTTCAACTGAAGCACCAGCCTGCTCCATCCAGAGACTACTTTGTAAGAACGAATGGAAAGGAGCCTGAGCTGCTGGAACCCATTCACAATGAATTCATGGTAATATAAGTGTAAAAAAAAGATCTCTGTACTGTTAAAAAAAATCACTGAATGTATTTCATTTCAGAATCCCAGTGTCCAAAGCATACGACACCAAAGGCATCAAAATGCTTTGCCCATATAGATTATTTTTGTGATGTGTGTGTGTGCGTGTACATATATACCTACACACACACCTAGAGAGAGTGTATATACCGTCTCTTAAAGAAGAATTGAAGAAATCTGTAAGGAAATTAAGAGTTTGACTTCCACTTTATATTCAGTTGTATTTCATACTGAAAATGAAAACAACCAATATGAAACCCATATGAAATCCAGATGAACACCTTCTTAGTATTTTTGAGCAACAAAGAGTATTAACAATCTCCAAAGTATTGCTCTGCTCCATATCCTTCCCCTCAACCCCCAAAGAGCAGGTAACTTACAGAACAGAATTATAAAGACCAGGAAATTGATACTCAACAATGTACTATTACATTGTTATTATGACAGCATGTAACTCACCAAGAAGCGGGGTCTCCAATTGTGACAGCCACATGGTCTTTTCTACCTATCTTATTGTCAAGAAGTTGGAAAGTTAAGCAGAATTCATCTCCAATAGCCTTAACCATAAAGTTCATCAAACAGGTTAGCACAAAGGGTCTTGTGATTAGTAGAAAGCACAAGTGATTTAGTACAAACAAGAAAATGTCGAAACTTCAAAACTGTTTTGATTCATTTATACAATAACTTTTACCTCTCAGTTGACTCATGTAAAGTGTTTTTTACTTAAATAAATGTATTTCAAAAAGCAACCAACACCATTGTAAACAGAAAAACCAGTGTTGCTTGGCATAGATAAAGGTTATCCACTAAAATGACTCTGTTAACACAAATAGTATTAAATCCTAGCTGGGGACACGGGCACTTGTTGCCTACCAGAACATTAGAGGTGTTAGAGATCACTAACCCCCAAACTAAGGACATTCTCTTTGACATAAGCAATCACAAAGATTGAGAAAGAACTGAAAAAAGAGTAACTTTCCCACAGGAGAGCTCATTGCTATTTAATGCTGTCCCCGTACCACCTAAAATCAACGTTTCAAAAACACTGCAGTCCCCCTCCCTTCTCTTACCTTAGAGCTCCAAAAAGAAATGTAATTTCACTCTATCCTAACTGGGCTGAAATAAAAGAAAGTGATCACACTAGTATCCGGTAGATTAGGTAAAACCTTATAGTGTAAGGGAAAAGCTAGCCATTTTAATGAAAATAACACCCAAGAAGTAACCCAGCTTTCGCTTCCCGCTTCTGTAAGCTGCTTGGCTGCTGAGCCTGGATAAGAGCCGTTAACCCATTTATCATTCACCCCACCTGCCTTGCTGTCCGCGTTCGGCTAACTTCCAAATTCAGCTTCTGTAATCTGCTTGCAACACTTCCCGCCACAGCCTTCCCGCCACAGTCTTATAGTATATAAGAACCCTCACTCCCCATGTTCCAGGCCCTGAATTTGGAGACCGCCTCCTCTAGGTCCACATGTGTTAATAAAGTGCTCACTCTGTTGACCCCATGTCGTGTCAGAGTCTTTCTGTAACAATAGCTCAGGGAACTAGGTTTCAAGAACCTACCAAAGTTCCAAAAATCTAATCTCTGAGGGAAAAAGCCACTTCATCCCCACTAACTTAATTTTGTTGATCAGAAGGGGTTGAGGAAATGGCTAGAACATGTACCTGGAGATGATCAAGAAATAGTGTAGGTGAAGATTCCCCCTAAGACAGTTACTTGGCAGAGGCTTGAGCATCTGTTTCTGTATTAGGGAAGGTGACCATTCCCAGCTGTAGGGCAGGTAGCCTCACTTTCACAGGGCATTGACTGCTGGGCCTCAGTAGCTAGAGCCAAGGATGTGGGGAGCTGGGACGCAGTGTCAGGGACTTCCTGACTTAGCTCCTCGCCAGCTGGGGGCTCCTGGGCATGTGAAGACTGGCTGAGAGCAATCTCTTGAACTAAAGCACTGCTCTTGGGGGCCTGTTGGGTGTCGTGCAGGGTGTCCTGGACAGCCAAAGTGACCTGCTGGTCCGAAGACTGGTTCTGAAAAAACGGGGCTGGCATAAGCTCGATTGGGAAGACCTGGGTGGCCAGAGCCTGGGCTTGGGCAGCCTGAACAACTGGAGGCTGAGTTTGAGAGGCAGGAGAAAGATTCTGGCAATCACTCTCTGAGGCTACGGGGACCTGGAAATGGCTCTGTGCAGCCACAGACACCAGGGGGTGGTTCTGAGAGGCCACAGGCACCAGGGGGAGGCTCTGTGAAAGCACGGGGGCTGCTGCAGTCTGGATCTCAGAGGCCAAGGTGTCCATAGGCTGCCCTTTAAAGGGCAAGGGGACAGCATGCAGGCTCGTAGAGGCAAGAGGGATTGGAGGCTGGCTCACAGAGGCCAATGAAACTATAGACAGGCTCTTAGAATAAAGAATAGCTGGAGGCTGACTGGTAGAGGACAAGGGGACCACAGGCAGGCTCTTAGAGGCAAGAATGGTGAGAGGCAGAGGCCGGTCCAGGGGGGATGGAGTGAACTCTGGCTGCATCAGGTGGGTCTCAGGTTGTCCAGCCTCGGGGCCCAGAGGACCAGCATCAAGGCCTGGGGCACAAACTCCTTCTGGACTTTTGGCTTCTTCCTGTTCCGGACCCAGATCCTCTCTGCCTAAGCCTTCAGCACCGCCACTCTCCTTGACATTTCTCACTCCGCCTTTGTCCTGGTCTTCCTTTGCTAGCTGTTTTTCTACTTGGCCTGTGAGGGTCATATTCAGAAGACGAGGGGTCTTTTGGAAGAGCCTCCTGTGGCGCCGCCCTGGCCGGAGCTGCCCCAAGGTGGCGGAAAAGGTGTGGATGGTGCAAGTGAGGCTGGGTCTGCCAGTCTGGTTTATCCCGTTCACCACGGTGACGGACGGCACGTGGTAGAGCCTCTTCAAGGCGTTGTCAGGGATCAATTCGATGTTGCCTGTGTACCAGAAGACCCACCAGAGGAGGCTGAAGAAGATGATGATGGAACCCAGGTAGAGCAGCAGGTCGTAGAAGAAGAGGTTGGTGAAGACCCCAGTGAACAGTACCGTCGCGCCCACCGTGTCGAAGACGACGCCCAGCCAAAAGAAATGCCGGCAACGGCCCAGGCCTGTCCGCTTGCTGGTCTCCACGATGGAGTTTCTTGAGATCTCCATGACTCCCCGCTGTCGCCGACGCCAGGTCCACAGAGGCTACGGGTTGCAAAGCGCAGCCGAAGGCAGACTGTGGCCATTGAATCCCCATGGCAACGGCGGGCGGGCGCGCCCCATAGGGGGCGGGGCCAGAGAGCCTGGAAAGCGAGGCCGCCTTTTCACCCGCCCGAGGGAAAAGGGTGCCGCCCAGAGGGAGGACGCAGCGAGGTATGGCCCCCGCCCGCGCTGCCGCCTTCTCCGCATGCGCAGTTTCTCCCACCCGTGCGTCACTCGCGTATTCGCCGCGTGCGCCGAGCAGGTGTCTGCGAGGCGCAGGGCTTTGTGAACGTTACTGGGAGTATCTTGGTTTCTGGTTCGTTAACTCTCCGCCGCCCACACCCCGCTTCCCAGAGCAAGTGAGAGTTCTTGAAGAAGAATAAAGGGCGAGGACCCTCTTCTAGTAACTACCTCTACTGAGCTCGTACAGCTTGTCCTTTTGAGGACTTAATAGTTTTCCTTTATTTTTGTGAGGAAGTGGCTAGGTTAGGGTCTGTTATTAGAAGATATTAATTCCAACTTTATCTATTTGCCCAGTAGTGACTGGACTATTGCAGACCTAGAAGTGAATTGTTGGAGTTCTACTAGCCCTCTCCAGTTTCTTCCCTTTTATTTTTACCATGTTTGTTGACCTGTCTGGCCAGATCCTTGGGTATGCTTAAACGATTGCTTTTCTCACTATTCCCGACAGAGTAAAATACGAAAACTGCGTTAAAAAAGTAGAAAAATTGCCTGGAGCATAAAGCTGCAATAGCTTAAAAATGAGCATTTCAAACTTGAGAATAGGGCGCAGGAAAATTAAGAAGTTTAATACCTGCTTTCGTTCAGGTTATAGTATTAATGAAAAGTTATAGGCCCTTGGTTCTCCAATTCTAAAGATGGAATTTTTAAAAAATCTTTTTAAATTTTAGAATGGACAGATTTACAGGAATGTTGTAAAGATACTATATAGAGTTCCTCTGTACTTCTAAACACTCAGTAACTGCCTTTGCTTTTTTTTTTTTAAAAAAAAAGATATTTAAAAAGACTTTATTTAGAGAGAGGGGGAGAGAGAAAGGAAGAGGGAGAGAAACATAAATGTGTGGTTGCCTCTCACCCACCCCCAAGTGGGGACCCAGCCTGCAACCCAGGCATGTGCCCTGACTGGGAATTGAACCAGTGACCTTTTGGTTCTTAGGCTAGTGCTCAATCCCTTGAGCCACACCAGCCAGGGTTAGCCTTTGTCTTTTAAAATACATTATAAATTTCCTTCCTTATTTTTATAGGTGTAGGTGCTAATAAAATTTAGGAAGCAATGTTTTGTGACCTTTTTGAGCCAATCAGTAAAACTACTTCTGAATTTAGGTACCTTTGAAGTATGCTAAGGGGTACCTGATGTCACAAGATAAATTATGGTCCATCTTCCTACTATGTCAATTTTCCTAAATAGTAAGCACTTTAAAACATTAATATTATAAAAACAAACATATATTATGGAATAGATTCTAAAATGAAAAAGTGGAAATTTGAGACTAAGTAACCATGCTATAAGTTTATTACCTATTAGCTACTCAGGAATGTTAGTTAATGTGCCAGTCTACACAACACTTCAGTGTATTTAAATGTGATACATCTTCCAGGAACTTCAGTTGCTCAATGATAAGAAACTTGACAAATTTTCATATGAGATATTTTTATTTTCTTATATATTTATATTTTTTACTATGTTTTCATACATTCAAATAAGCATGGGGATATTATGGAATAGAATAGACAATGCATGTACATTTAATATAATAAAACACACAGCTTTGCACTGTATCTCCAGCATAGGGGTTTGCTTTCTTTGTTGAGAAATTCGGTCATTTTGTTGGAGAAATAAAACAATCCTGCCAACCAAAGACCCCTTTATACCAATATAAAAGAGGGTGAGAAAACACAGTTTATTGTTGAGTAAACATTAGTAGTTCTGTGTGCATGAAAGAGCATGAAACCTTTGTGTTACCTTTGTTATATCAGGATATACCTGTTATATCAGGAAGGATGTGCCTATTGATTTTGGGACTAACTTCTTGTACTCTCAATAGTGAGTTAAAAACTTTCTTCTTATAGTCCTGACTGCTTTGCTGAACCTTCTCTGGGGACATAAACTTGTAGAGAGATATGCAGTCACTGCACCTTTCATTGTCTGGACTGTTCCTATGAGTTTTATTCTTTCTCTTATAATATTTTAGAAAGATTTATTTACAAAAGATCACCTTATTGAGTGAACTGATGGCTCCAAATGTTATCATGCTGTAATATTTTTTACAGACTTGGGATTATTTCTGGGGAAAAATCCAAATTTAGAGAAGGGAAAACACATTCAGTCAAAAAACAAATGCAGAGCCCTGGCTGGTGTGGCTAAGTGGGTTGGGCTTTGTCCTGCAAATTGGTAGGTGGCTGGTTTGACTCCGGTTCAGGACACGTGCCTGGATTGTGGGCCAGGTCCCCGGTTGGGGGTGCACAACACCTCTCACACATCGTTGTTTCTCTCGCTGTCTTCCTCTCTACCTTCCCCTCTCTCTAAAAATAAATAAAATCTTAAAAACAGAAAAGAAAAGAAAAACAAAGTATTGAGACTTTCTAGGTAAGTAAGTAGGGAACATAGCTAGTGTCCAGCCAAGTCACATTGGACCCAAACGTGAAAGAGAGAAGGTATTATCAGTAAATTCAGACTCTCACTAATTTTTTAATGGTTGGTTTTTCTACTATGTTAAAGCAGTTGAAAAAACGTTGGAAAATTGAAAAATAGGTGTATTAAAACTCACATTAAGTTTAACAGTAATATTTATACCAATAGCAGAATTTATTGCAAATTTACATTCCTGATGTTTATGGAGGCAAACATCAACAATATTTTTATAATATACTTCTTAGTGTATCTTGTTTTCAATGGAGAGAATTGCCATGTTTTACAATTTAATTTGTAATTGCTCTATACTTACTGAAACACATCTTTCATAGGACTCTAACATTGTGACTGGTAGTATTAAAAAATACATGAAGGCCATTTCCAAATTTAGGTAAGATTACTTTAAACAAAATTTGTGAACAAATTTTAGAAGATCAAACCACAATGGTGGCTTTTAAAATATGAATTGTTGATATTGCATGCTGCTTAAAATAATTAAAGATGAAACTTCAGACTTAAATTATCAGAATATTTGAGAACTGAATCAGTGGTTGCTTGTTATAAACCAGAAATATCCATTAAAATAACTTTTGACCAATTAAAATCTGAAGACAGTTTAATTTTTTACATCTCCATTTGAAAGGTGAAATGAGAATGTCTTTAATGTCCTAATATTTTTAAGTATGCCTATTTCTCACAATAATTGATCATTTAATCCAGTGATTCATACATTCCATTTCTTCTTAAATTTATTTTCTAATTCAGAAAGCATAGTCATGTTTTGGCAAAGTTTTTTTTTTAAATATTTTATTTATTTATTTTTAGACAGAGGGGAACAGAGGGAGAAAGAGAGAGAGATCAATGTGCGGTTGCCTCTTGTGGACCTGGCCCACAACCCAGCCATGTGCCCTGACTGAGAATCCAGCCAGTGATCCTTTGGTTTGCAGGCTGGTGCTCAATCCACCGAATCACATCAGCCAGGGCTGGTGAAGTTTTACATGCAACGAGCATACTTGAAGTTACTTTCCTTTGCTGTAATCAAGAAGATAGGCCTTCAAATAAACATGAAGTTTTCTATATTGTCAAGTTTTCTCACTGAAGGATTTTATAATCTTTTAAGACTTAATTCAAAATATCATCCTACACTGGTAAATTGCATGAAATGTGTGGTCTGTTTACACCAAGATGCTTGTGATTTTATCATAGGGCATTTCTTCATTCGATATTATATTGGGTTGACCAAAAAGTCCATTTCATTTTTTCAATAAAATAAAAGACACATTTTTTTATTTTCACCAATAACTTTATTGACTTAGATATTTTGAGTATGGTGGCTATCCAGCTATTGGCTTCTGGTGGGTAGAGACCAGAGGTGCTGTTAAATATCTTCCAATGCATAAGACAGCCCCACAGCAAAGAATTATTTGGGCAAAACGTCAATAGTACCAAGTAACATCCTAAACCAATTTTGACACATTCAATCAATCTCAGCACCTTCTCCACACACTGCAAAACACTTCTGCATTTCAGTTGCACTTTTTACCTTTCTTGAAGTAACAAAGCATGATATGCCAAAAATGTTGTGAATTTTCTTCCATCTTCAATATTAAAATGGCTGCACAAAAATTCACAAATTGTGAGAAGTGTGTTTTTAAAACACACACTGATATGACGGCTGTCACAACACATTCTAACAAAATTGTTTGGAATAAAGTGAAAGACGAATAAGCACCACTACAGCCATCGTATGGAAAAAACTAAACGAACTCTTTGGCTAACCCAATATATATTAGTATTGGGTGAGTGTTAATTTGTGTAGGAAATGCCTTGATAGCATCTGATCTCGATGTATATTATGTATTCTTTTGTGACTATAATGTTTTTAGAGCAGATATGAGGGTAGCCCATCTGATCATTGAATTTGCAAAAAAATTATTTAAGTCCATAAAACATTTTAGATGGTTATATATTTTAATTTATAAACAGAAATGTTGCATATAAAATTAAGAGCAGAGCAATGCACAAATGTGAGATGATGGTTTGTGGGGAGGAGATGATGACTTCTACCCTTTTATATAGCTGCCATAATTGCTCCATTATCATTTTTCTGGCCATGAGCATCTGGATGTCAGTATCATCTTTTTTACAGTTAATTTCCTAAGCTTATTCATATGGAAATTTTTTCACTCCATAAAGTCAATACATCTCTCTTCTATTAGCATGACAGTACTCTAAACATGAATGTACACATTTGTATATGATGGATTGTATCATTTACAATCAAAAGCAAGAAAGAATGTTTTTTTTTCTTGTATTCGTAACAGTATTTCAGGTCTAATGAGATTTTCTACTAGTATTATAAATTCCTTTTAAATTCTACTATACAAATAAGACACAGATCCCTGTCTATCATTAGCTACATCAACATTGTTATAAGCTGTGAATTCTTCTAAATGTGGAAAGATTCTAGGGTGTAGGCTTCCAGTGCTTTAAAAGGTATATCTTTTTTTTTGTGTGTGTGTGAAACAACATCTAAAATCACTGGCAAAATATTCTGCCTTTTACTTTTACCCTCTGATTTTATTACTATCTACTAAGCATCATCTAGGAAACCATCAGTTTGAGTATTTTTAAACCCTTTTGTTTTAGAAAACCTTATGATGAAATATTGAATCTTTATGTTCACAAATTCTGTTCACATTCTTCCAAATTTTTTGAATTGAATTCTCACCTGAGGATATGCCTATTGATTTGAGAGAGAAAGAATGAGAAACCGATGTGAGGGAGAAACATTGACTGCCTCTCATACATGCCCCAACAGGGGATTGAACATGCAGCCTGGGTTTGTGCCCTGACTGGGGATCAAACCCGCAACTTTTCTTGCATGGGACAATGTTCCCCACGACACAGCCGCCCAGCCAGGGCCATTCTTCCCATCTTTAAATATTTTTTTGACTTGTAAATATTTGAGTCTGTTGAATTACTGCCCCCCAAAATACATGTGGAAACAAAATAAAGACAAAGATTATTTGGAATAAGAGAGCAAGTAAAAAATGAATCAATTTGCCATTAGAATGTTTTTTTATAAAACTAGTCTTTGAAAATGTTCAGCCATCATGTGAAATGGATTTTCTAAATTGTGAATCTATCCCTAGTCTAGGGTGACCAAATTATAATAGAACCACTGCAGGACACAGACCAAAAAACCCATTTAATAACATACAATAGATAATTATACCCTTAGGTGTTTTTTTTTTTAACACAGACTGTATAAAAAAGGCAATTTAAAGGAAGTACATATTAGTTCACATTATTTACTTTTCTGTTGCAAACATGCTATTATTTAAACAAGACAACAGTAAGACTAGTTAACACTGGCAGGAAATCTTAGTAATTTTAGAGTCTAAAAATTATGGGGTTCTCGTATAGGCCCAGAAAATTACAATCCTTCAACCTTTGGGGCTCAGTGGAAGAACTTTGTAAATGGAAGACTCACTACTGGCCATCTTTTATGGAATGGAACACCACATTTTCTTTTACTTATTCCACCTTCTTCAAGAAAAGAATTAATTGTCCCAAAGAAAAACAGTGTGTTCTCTTCTCCAGAATGCTCCTTTCTCTGTTTGTTCATTTTTAGTTTACGTGTGGTACAGTCACATTTTTCATTTGTATTATGATCAAATTCTCAGTAGCGAAAGGTGTTCCCAATACAAGGCTCTATGCCAAGATTGTACCATCTTTTTAAAAACTCAATTTGTCTTTCTGATTCTTCATAAAATCTTTGTAGTTCTTAGAAGTTTTCATAAGTTCTTTACATTTTGTTGTGTTACTAAAAGGTTTCTGATAATAGGGACAGCTTCACTTGAGTTCTTTCTGTGTGTTAGATACTATGCTGACCTCTTTATTTGAATTGTTATTTAATTCTTACAACAGTCCTATGCAATAGGTTTTATTATTATCTGTGTTTTATGGTTGAAGAAAATGAGAAATGGAGACCAACTTGTTCAAGGTTATATAGCCACTAGGTTGCAAATTGGTGCATAATGTAGAATAGCATAGTGGACTGGATGTCAAGAGACAAGGCTTCACGACTTACTGTGTGCTGCTGAGGCTGCAAATGCATTTGAACAGAGTGCTTAGAAATGGCTTACAGCCTGAGATGGAGAGAGACACAAGACATCAAATTTGTGTTTTAGGTGCTGGAATAGAGGTACACACAAGGGACAATGGGGCAAATCAGTGATAAATAAAGTGGGGCTCTAAGTTGTAAGCATGAAGGGAAAGGAGGGCCTTCATGGGTAGTTGATGTGGACCCCAGCTCATGGGCTCTGTGACATTGTAGATGAGATGTGAGACAAATTCACATGGACTGCTGACTCCTGTGGAGGAAAAGGGATGGCATGGCTTCTCTCTCAAGAGGAGAAAAGGCCTCGGCCCTTGCCTTGACGAGCTTTTATTGTTTTTCTGGGCACATTACATGATGGTCCTCATTCACTATGCACAAGTTCACTTTAGATAGTTACCTTTTACAGAAAACAAAGGAGAGGATGCCGCTAATCACATCACATAAGAAGGATATTTGCAAATGCAAAGGGAAAAGTGGTTGAACCAGTTACACTCATCCTTAGAAGGTTTAGCATGGATTTTAGGAAGTTACTTTAAATATATTCAGTAAATATTTGCTGCCTCAATTCAGGGTGAGGGGTTTTTAGCAAAAGCAAGTCTCATGGCAGTCTAGGTACAAGGCAGGCCTGATTCCTCACATCCTTGGGTGTGGGTTCTGTGCATCTCCAAGTGGGAGCTGGGCCCACACCACACAGAATGGTCTCCTATAGGTAATGGGTCTTTCACCAAGGCAGTACAGTTGTGTGAGCAAGGAAGAATAAAAGCACTGGTAATTAAGGAAACTGCCAGTGGATTAGTTTAGTTGATGTGGGTGTCTGTGGATTTGGGGAAAAGTGTGGTAGAGACACACAAGCGGTGAAATGAAGCTAGAAGGGGTTTGATGGTCAAGGGCTTTATGATATCATATATGGGTTAGACTTTGTGAGTAGGAGAAAACCACGGGAAAGCCCTAAGCCAGGGAATATGATCAAATTTGCTGTTTCAGATAGTGCCCTATTAGTAGGTAAGTGGGAAAAGTAGACTGAAGATAGCAAGACTGTCACCAGGGATACCAGTTAATTAAAATTCATGTAGTATTTTAGGAGAGGGGTATTAAGAGGACAACTGAGACAGCAGTAGTAAGAAGGAGAATTAGTGCTTGACCCCCAAAAAATTGTTTAAGAAAGTAGAATTGACAAGGGAAGTCTGAGGAGCTTCTATTAATGGATCACAGCCTGCAGGTTAAATACATACATACATGCAGACAGACAGACATACAAACAAACTGTCCTGAGGTCTCTCTAGCCCAGCAGCTTTCATAGTCTGAAGTTATACAGTGTGTCCCCTAAATCACAAGCTTGAAACCTCTGTGAAGTTGGAGACCAACATCCATCTTATTCACCATTGCGTTCCTGCTGACAGATCCTGAAACAGATTTTAAAATAGCTATTACAGACTGAAAATTAAACACTATGTCCTTTGACAATAGAATTAAATTCTGTCATCAGATATGAGAAGAAAATTCAAATTACCTTGCCTGATATTAGCAAACCTTTTTTTAAAGATTTTATTTTTTTTATTTTTAGAGAGAGAGGAAGGGAGGGAGAAAAAAAGGGAGAGAAACATCAATGTGTGGTTGCCTCTCCCACACCCTCAACTGGGGACCTGGTCCACAACCCAGGCATGTGCCCTGACTGAGAATCAAACCAGTGACCTTTTGGTTTGCAGGCTGGTGCTCAATCCACTGAGCTACACCAGCAAGGGCCACAAGCAAAACTTTTTAAGGTTTAAAATGTTAAAGAATACCACATCAGAAGTTTTATGAAAGGCTGATAAATTTTAAATGATATGTGAGAAGATTTCAAATTCTTCAAGTTGGACAAGGCTTAGAAGAAATTATACTTGTTTTTCAATGCTTTTAGTCACATGATATTTTCAAGTATTTTTAAAAAGTTATTTTTATGAAAAAAAAAAGCTTCACTTACCTGATAGCAAAAAGTAGTTCTTATACAAGAACACAGATCAAAGCCTATCAAGTCAAACAGCAGGACCAGCAGTGAATTGTTAAAAAGCCACAGTGCCCTGGCCAGGCGGCTCAGTTGGTTAGAGTGCCGTCCCCATATGCCAAGGTTGAGGGTTTATCCTCAGGGCACATGCAAGTATCAACCAATGAGTGCATAAATAAGTAGAAAAACAGATCAATACCTGTCTGTCTGTCTGTCTCTCTCAAATCAATAAATGAAAAAATAAAATTTATAAAAAGCCATGGCATGTCAGTTCTTTTTTACGAGGTAGGGTCTTGATTAGACAGTTATAACAGCATTCTTTCTTAGAGGAAGCTACTTTCACACTTCAGATTAGTTTTTGCATTTATATATATATTTTTCACTTTACTGAATTTTTTAAGAGAGATATCAATTTGTTCTAGGTATTTATGCATCCATTGGTTGATTCTTGCATGTGCCCTGACGGGGGATGGAACCTGCAACCTTGGCATATCAGGACAATGATCTAACCAACTGAGCTACCCAACCACGGCAGTTTCTTTCTTAATTAAGTGAATAATTTAATTATTCACTTATTGGCCAAGAAGGAATGTATATATGTATGTATTTTTTAAGAAAGAATTTATGAACTGAGGAAATATGAGCAATTATTTGTTAATTGTCCATGATAGTACCTGTGCCTTAGTTTTTGAAACAGATTTATTTTACACTGATAATGCCTTTTAGTTGGGAGCCATTGGTCTCCCTTTTGTTTTACCTACTGCTAAAATACTATGACTAAATGATATGACATACTTTAAGCCAGTGATTATTAGTTCTGCCTACACACTACAATCACTTAGGGAATATATAGCAAATACTAATGCCTGGAACGCATCCCAGAGAGTTTATTTAACTGGTCTTGGGTAGGGCATCAGGTTTTTGTTTTTTCTTAATTTTTAGGTGAATCTAATGTGTAACCAAAGTTGAAAACCATGGCTTCACATTCCTCAAAGGCCAATTAATAGTTTAGAAGAATAGAATGTCCAGATTTAAAAATCGAATCTTTAGTTTACTTATTTGGTTATTTGTCTTTACATTGGAGGGTACATATTTGTTGAGGGCTGGAACTATGCCTTATCTTGATATTCTCACAGCCTAGCATAGAACTTGGCATACAGTCTCACAATAAAATGTTTTTGAATGAATAAAGAAATGATAAGACTTGGTAATTGTTTGGACATGAGATGATGCAAATAGTACAATTAAATATGTATCCTTTGCAAATGTACTTATTTATTGTGCATATGGAACCCTGAGGAGCAGTTGGGTCTTGGCTCTATTGCGCTCCTCTTAATAGGGGCAGACTGTGTGGGAGGGGGATAGATAATCCTGAGGGAAAAAAAGGCTTCAGCATGTGTGTAGGCCATTAAATCCTGAGAACAGACAAAAGACATGCTCACCCTTCCCAAGTAGTTTCTGTTTAGTAAACAGGGACTATTGTACTGTTTTCATTTGTTTTCTGGGACCACCTAATTTGTGCTCTAGAAGCAAAGGTTATAATAGCCCAGTCCGTGGTATTTGGGTTTTTTTTTAACTGATGGGTTGGTATAAAGTTACATGGGAATAGGAATTTTGCCCTTCTTTATTCTAGAGGGCACTGACTCCAGAGCTCAGGAAAGGTTTGCACACTGGCTCTGAAGAAGTTCCCCCTACACCTGCCTCTTCTGTTGGTTACTTTATTGTGTTACTTACTAACATTTGGACAGAACTGGGAATTACTAAGATAAAGAATTTTCTCTCTGCCCCAAACACAATATAAAAAAAAACTTTTCTGAAAATGGAAATAAACTGAATAGGAGCAAAATCTTTATTGCTATAACTTAAAGACTAATGTTTTGGGTTTAAGAAGAGAAAATAAAATTAAGATATATTTGAGGCTCAGCTCTGCACCCAAAAATGTGTAACAGGCTCATCATGGCTGTTGCAGCCGAGTTTATGTCAGAGGTTCATTCTGCAGGTGGGCACCATAATGCTTTTCTTGCCTTTGACTCACCTTCCCCATCGTTGCACTATAGTGTTCATATGTTGAATATCAGTACACAGAGAAGAATTAGCCCAAGGATAAAAGGTATCCAGTCGCCAGTTGACAAAGCCATTCCAATAGTGCACAGCAAATATCCTAATGTAAGGAGAATGACAAATTCATGGCGCTAAGTTGAGAAATTTTCTACATGCTGAATCTCTGTGACCTGGTGCTTTAATTAAGGACACATGGTCTCCCAGATATGGTGGATTTTTGCTGATGGCAGGAACAAGAGAGAAAGAATTACAAATACCATTTAAAGACTGACTAAAGAACTCAATTTGAAAGGGCGTCGTTTGCAATTCGATGTTCATTTGTACTCATAATGAGCATGACTGGTCAAACTAGTCTTCTGCCCTGTCTAGTCTCATGGAGATATTATAAAGAAGATAACATTCTAGGGTAATCTAGGATATCTTCCATGAGATATCCTTAAGAAAAGACACTGCCTAGCTTCTTTATGGCTTTAGGCCACGAAGTTTATTGGACAAATCCCAGTTAACTTATTTTAAAACTAACATATACCCTGTTTTACTGAGTCATGCTATGGGTTACCTGAAACACAAATACAATCTGTACATCTTTCTGAAACATCATTTTCACTACATGGCAAGTCATTTCCTACTTCTATAAAAAGACACATTATTGGCCCTGGCCAGCTAGCTCAGTTGGTTAGAGAATTGTATGGGTACACCAAGGTTGTGGGTTTGATCCCCAGTCAGGGTGTTGTGGAAAAACGGACTCTGACATGACGTGGGGTCAACGGAGTGAGTGCTTTATTAACACATGTGGACCCAGAGGAGACAGCCTCCAAATTCTGGGTGCTGAGGAGGGGTCAGACGGGTGGTTAAATGCCTTTGTAACAAAGTGGGGAGAGGAGGGGTCACATGGCACAAGCAGGGAGCAGGAGGGTGGGAGCCAAGGACACAGAAGC
>PVKM010005690.1:0-46950 GCA_004027735.1 Carollia perspicillata
AAACAAGTTTGCTAAAGATGTTTGAACTTTTTCTTGACAGAAATTTCTAAAACTTTATGTGATTACTCAGTTCCCAGAGGGTGGCTGACATTGGTTGTATGGCAATGGGACATATAAAAAGTCCATGTTAAAAAGGTCATGGTGGGAATATCATGTGAAGAGGGGAAATGAGTTTGAATGAAATTGAATGAAGTGAGTCACCTCTCATTCTCTCTCTCTCTCATGCACACACATTAAAATTAATTAATTGTTCTTGTTGGGGGACAGTTATTATTAATGCATACTTCTTTCTTCAGATGTTAGCGAAGAGAGAACTAGACATGTTGAAAATATGGACCATAAAATGAGAGTAGGTGTCTTTTAAGGAACAACTCAGAAGAAAACAAGTAACTAGCGCTCTCTCTTCAGTACGCAACCGTTGCTCGGAATTCAAAGCAGTAAAGAGTTATGGAGAAAATTGCCATGATCACACTTATTCAGGTTGTAGATTTATTTTGTGACTCCTAGTGACATCAGTGAGCGCCTTACAGAGACATAAGGCATCTAGAGAGGGCCTGATGGAGGTGTAAGAGACACTAGAAGGTGCCTTAGAGGGAAATGAGGCATTTAGATCATTCACACTGACAAGCATTAACCAGTTAGTGAGTACAAAACATTTTGAAAACTTAACTTTAAAGAGGAAGCATTTTCTTTAAAAAATGAAAAATGATGTTTTATTGTTGCTATGTACATTGCAGGACTATTAAGTCAGAAAAAAATCTAAGGGAGTCAAAAATATCATTATTTTGGATGCAAACCAGAAAAATCAAAATATTATTTCTGTAACTCCAATACTGTTAAAAGGCTTTTTTGATTGGCATAACAAGTGTTTTCCATTTGAAAGATTTCAAAAATATGAACCCTTGTGAGGTAAGTTTATCCACAGAGGAGGCCTGAGTATTCCCGAAGACAGGCTGCCCTGACCTGTGGGAGACCTTTGACCTGCCTCCCACAAAGAGGAGTCAAATCATCAGAACCGTCTCCTGCTCTGTTCTTCCTTCCTCTTTAAAATCGATGCCTTAATTCAGTCTTGTAGAGATAGCTGGATCAATCTATTTGTTGAGGAAATAATAAGTAATACTGAGTAAAGAACATTAATTTTAATCCTATAACTAACTGGCTGTGAGAGTAAACACCATATGATAAAATGCATGCTATTTGAGGATAGCCAAGTTAGGCAAACTAAGGAATTACATGGTAGTGATTTCTTAAAGTATATTTATTGTCAATTTTGAACTATTTATGACTCCTTTAATATGAATACATTATCTAAAATGTGTTAATAATTGGTAAAAATACAGAAGCTTGTGAATACTGGTAGCTATTCACAAAAGGCTGAACCAAACAGATTTCTCCATTGTTGAATGCATACTGTGAGCATTTCTTTCTATTAAACATTTGAATAGTATTTTTAAATTTTAAACTGTTTGAAACAATTTTAAGCTAATTTAATGTGCATTCTGTCGGTTCTTTGGTGTCTGAGAATGAAAAAGAGAGAACCAGAAAAAGCAACAGATTGAACCCCACTGCATGAGTCAGAAGAGTGGGAGACGTGTAAAAATGAAAGGGACAAGGGTGACGGCAGGACACAAGAGTCCTGCCAAATCAAGCACATGGCCTCAGCCCACATTATCTCCCCCTCTCCCACGTAGCCTGGCTCAAGGAAACTCTACCTCGATCACGGTTATTGCCTTAACTTGGCTAGTCTGTGGTAGTTTGCAATAGAGCGTCAAAACTGAGAGAGCGGAAGCTTGGGATGTTCCAACAGAAAACAGAAATTTAGGATTAACCAGGACAGCTCTGCTCCCCTGAAAGGTTTTATGAGAAGGAAGACAAGCTTGTACAAAATGGTGATAGTAGTAGAGTTTTTCTAAGGATCCAGCCAGAAAAAGAAAGTTAAAGATTAAAATAAAATTTTAAGTGCATGTGAGATGGGCGGTCCGACTTCTGAGGAGTCCTCTGTGCAGTTTTGGTCAGGAAAAAGATTCCCAGCTATGGGGCAGATTTTAGGTTGGGGAACGCCAAAACTTTAAAATCAGAAAGTCTAGGTAAGTTACGATTTTTATAGAAAGAAGTGTTTACAATGAAGAACAACTACTCAATTATTTAATAGAAATGTTCACAGTCTACATTCTAAAATAATATTTTAATTCAGCTTTTCATCAATAGCTATCCATGTTTATAAGCTTCTATATATTTTTAGCAATGATTAAAAATTATCAGAGCAGTTGATTTACATGAAAACTTCTAAATAAGCAAACAAAAAATTTTATGTGTACTGTGAAGCCAAGACTTTCTAAGGAACCATCATGTTCATATAGCCCTAAAAAAAGAACATTTAACTTGTTAGGATTAATCCTTTAAAATATCTTTTTGTTTGAAAGTTTTGAGTTTTTGTATTTAGATAGCATCCCAGCATGTTATTTGATTCATTTATTCATTCACAAACACTTTTGATAACTATTGTGTGCCTATACGTCCAGACATTGGGGATATCTCACTGAACAAAACTCATTTAAAGAAATCTATTCCATCATAGAGCTTGTGTTCTAGTGATTTAAGTAACTGAGGAAGTACTAGAAGAAGAATCAAATTATAGGTAGTCTAAAACAGACAGGTTTTTTCCTCTTTTGAGTTGGTTATGGAATGCATGTTTTTTTAATATAAAACAATTTTTGAAACATTATCACTTTCTCATTTTGAGTTGCTTCAAAAGAAAGAACACAATAAACGCCTCCATTCTCCTAAATAAATAGTGTTGAAATGTTTCCCTCCATGTGGTAAGAATTATCGGAACATGGAGAGTAACTAAAACAAAGCGAAAATTTGGGGGAAGAGTATTTATATAAGAGAGAACTGCATCAAGATACTTTTAGTGGAGCCAAGACACAAAGTTTAAACCACCATAAAGAAGTAATGAGTACAAGCACTAAAGAAACAAATGGAGATGCTTCATTCTAAGCAAGGCTAGAGTATAATGTTCATGGAGGTCTGAAATGCTGATACTTCACGGGGTACTCCAAAGCATAGATGTTTAACTTCAACATTATCAAATTAATTTATTAGGAAGTGAATTCTATCAACCAAGTGAATGTTGGGTATAACATTTTGAATTAGCTTTGCTGTGTAAATATTTTCATCGCCTTCTGTTTTATATTTACTCAAAATGCTTCACATGCAATCATTGCTATTCCTTCTCTTCTTTTCTCTTTCTCCCTTCTCTCTTTCTCTTCCCCTCTCTCTCTTCCCCACTCCCTTCCTGCTTACTTTCTACATTCAGAGTATACCAATAGCTCACAAGACACAGGTTCAAATTTTGTGGAAAAGTTAGAAGATGGACTTTGGAGCAGGGAATACTGGAGTTGAATCTCAGCCCCACTACTTGCCAGCTATCAAACTTAGGAAAGTTAACTTTTCATTGTTTCATACTTATAAAATACGGATAAAATTAATAGTTATCTCATAGGATTGTTAGGTTTAAGTGAGCTCATGAAGTCCTTAAAACCTGGCAGTAAGAAGTGCTATATAAGTACATGTTAATAAATAAAAAATAAATAAGCCTACAGATAAAATTGCTCTTCACTCCTGGAAATAATTTCTCTAAAACAAAAAACAAAACAAAACATGGAAGTTAGTTAAGCCAGCCAGTTTTTCCATTGCACCTATTCCTGCATGACAAATATGTTCTATTTCAAGAAATTGAAATTGATTTCTTTCGTCCTTATTTTTAAATAAAAATTCTGAAAGGTATCTATTGCTTACACTCCATTGGTCATTAATAAAAGGCAGAATTGTTTCTGAAATTAGATATAAGTAGAGGAGTGGAAAGAAAAAAAGTAAAGAAGTGACTACAAGTGATATACAGGAAAGCAGAAGAAAACATTTAAAAAGCCTGTAATTAGAAGCATGCAAAGGGTCCTGTTGACCTCGACTGACTCCAATAAGAGAAGTAGTCCATTCCAGCACATTGTTAACCATAAACACAGAGGTGAAGAGGTTCAGGACAAATAACATCAAAGGCAAAGGGGACGTGCGATGGGGCAAAGGGACCCACCCAACTTCCCTGGATGAGCTGGGATTAACATCATTTTCCAGCAGACTAACCAAACCACCCACTTTAACCCTAAGTGTAAATTTTCAGCAACTCTAGCAGACACGCCTGCCAAGTAGTTATAGGCAGTTACTCTCGGGGATCAAGGAGCACACTGAAACTAGAGAGAGACCTTTCATTCCCTTGTCTCTCAGTGGTGACCTGAATTTGTCTTGGATGAATAAAGCCCCTCTCAGAAAGGCAGACTCCCCCTAAGGCTTTGACATCACTTGCAAAGCACTCGCTCGCTGCAGCCGGTTGCCCTCTGACCTAGTGGGAAAATCTAGTTCCTGAAAGAAATCTGAGATAACTACTCATTTGTAATTAAAGTACAAGTCTATGAGCAATCATTTTGAACTAGTTATTAATTTTGTGAATTTAAAAAGTGAATATTTTGAGTTATTTTTATTGATCCTTAATTGCTAGTTTACTAAATCACTATTTGATATCTACTCTCAAAAATTTTTAAAAAGCGAAGTAAAATGTGTAGCAAGAGAAAAACCTAAGTATTTTTATTATTTATGATTATCAAGAAAAGGCTGATCATTTCCTTTGAGATCAAGAGAAATACAATTTATTTGTGGTAGAGAAAGTTGAGATACATAACTCTCTGTAGCAATAGTCAACCAGCAGCCTGGTCCTGAATGGTAGTACCCATTTTGGAATGTGAGGTCTTTCTAATCAATTAATTTAAGTGAAAACTTTCTGGCACACAAAAAGATATAAAGAATAATGTCACACAACTCTGAATAAAGATTGTCAACCAAACACTTGGTTTGCCTGATTGTCCTCTCAAAACCCACTAAGATAATGTTTCAAGGTCCTAAACTCACAAAGAAAAAGAAAATGTAAGAGGAGAAAAGAACGGCTAACTTTTGGAAACCATTAAGCATATGGATCAATGGTAACCAACTCAGGGTATCTGAGAAAACTAAATCCTAACCTGGCAATGGAGAAACTCCAGGAGAAAGGTGATTTAAATCACAGAATCTCCAAATGACCTAGCACTGAGGATTCCAGATATCCCTGCAAGTGAAAGTGATGAGTAGGGAGCCAATGGGAAGATTGTTTGAAAACTTAGGAAGTGGTTAGGCAACTGAGTTCCCTCTGTGCCTCTCGCCTGTGTCAGGGACCCTCCTCTGTTCCAGCCCCAGACTGAAGGATTATTCTCCAGAAAGGGTAACAGAGAAACTCTAACTGGGGAAGGGAGGAGAGGAGTAGGAAGCATCGAGGACAGGAGTCCTCCTGGGAGGGAAAAAGGGGAGTAAGGGAGTGAGATTATAGTCCTTCTTTCTTTATTAGCTCTCGAACCCTGACAGCTGACCTATAACCTCCAGGTGGAAGATTATTCACTGGATTATCTACTCAGCCTAAATACATTGCTGCTGAGACTCCCCAGTTTACTTCTACGTCAGATCACCCCACCATGAAGACCACAGTGTACAAAAGGCCCTAGGGCTTCCCATCAAATTCTTCAGAATGAGTCAACTGCAAAGAATCACAAGGCATTTAAGAAAATCCTCTCCTATTCTAAAATAAAAATCAGAGACTTCCTCCAAAAGGGAAAACAAATCATCAAAAAAATTTAATGCAAGCAGAGGAAATGGAAACTATCATGAGAAACTGAAGTATAACAAAAATCTATCATTAATACCATCAGAGAGCTAATCATTAATATAGCATCTGTGAAATAATAATAGCAGGGTGCTATAAGAAAGGAACAATAAAATAATAAATGGAGTCTGAGAGATTTAAAATACCACAAATTAAAAGCTCAAAAGAAGTCTTAGAAGATAATGTTGGGGAAAAATCACATAAAAAATAAGATTCAGAATAAGTACTTTTAATAACATGAAATCAGTTTAAAAAAAGGTTTCTATTCAAATAACAGAAGTTTCAGAAAAAATAGTAGAACAATTTGGAAAGGAGGAGTAAGTTATCAAAAAATTCAAGAAAAACTCCCAGAAGTTGGTCCACTAGGCTCAGGATGAAAATAAAACCACATCAAACAATATCATCATTAAATCACTATACCTTGTAAAAACAATCTGGAAATTGCCAGAGAAAGAAAAAATTTGAGAAAAATATGGAAATTATATTGGCTCCAACTTCCCAATAACTCATTGGAAGCCGGAAGTCATTAGAGCAGGCATCAAATTCCTTAAGAAAAATATTGCCAGCCTAAAAAATTTAGACCTGGTCAAATGACCAATTAAGGATGAGGGTACCAATAAAATATTCCCAGGCTTGCAAAATCTCAAAAACTGATCTTTTATGCCTTCTTTTGCAGAAACATTCTGGAAGGAATATGGCAAGGAAGAGGATTATTATGGATGGAGCTGTCAATCATGGTCTCAGAGACAAAAGAGACAAAGGAAGAGCCCCCAAGAATTTGATAAACATAGACCCAGAGATGACAACTTGTCATATAAAGAAATCAATTACCATTGGCACAGAACAAAAGGCTCCAGTAGAACTTCCAATGCTCTGAAATTAACAAGATACTGATGTGTTGGGAGATATTAAGGACAGGTTTTTATTTTTAGGAGAGCTTAAGAATAAACGTATGACAAATTCATAGACATCTAAGCAAACAATACATATAGAGCCAAAATTAGGAATTTTAGCTTTTAAATTTAGGTCTATGATCCATTTGAATTAATTTGTGCGTGTGGCATGAGATAAGGTTCTAAATTGCTCTTTTTGCCTGTAGATAGTTAATTGCCCCAGTATTATATTTTGAAAGGATTATCCTTTCTTCCCAAAGAATTGCCTGGGAGCCATTGTTGAAAATCATTTCACCATAAATGTAAAGAATATTTAAATTTTAGGACTTAAAATTCTGTTTCATTGACCTATAGGCCTGTTTCCATGCCAATAAATGCTACATTGTCTTAATTATTGTAGTTTTGTATTTAACTTTTGAAATCAGGAATTCTAAATTCTCCAATTTTTTTTTTCAGAATTGTTCTAGCAGTTCTAGACTTTTGTATTTTCATATATATTTGAGGGTAAGTATATCAATTTCTGTAATTCTGCAATGGAGAATTTTGAGAGAATTGCTTAATAATGGGTCATCCAATCCATAAACATGACTTGTCTCTCTGTCTGTTTAGATTTATAACTTTTCTTGGACAAGTTTTATAGTTTTCCGTGTACATAGCTTTGCACTTTTGTTAAATTTACTCCTAAGTATTTAATCCTTTAAATTTTATTTTCAGATTGCTGTAGTATATGGAAATAAAATTAATATTTGTATGTTACTCTTGTATCTAACCTGGTTGAACTTTTTTATTAGTTCTAATGAAATCTTTGGGGCTTTCTGAATATAGGATCATGTCATCTGAAGAAACTCAGTTTTACTCTTCCTTTTCAAACTAGATACCCTTTATTTCTTGCTAGAATCTCTAATGTTGGAAAAAGTAACAGAGTAGATACACTTGCCTTGTTCCTGATTTTAGGGCAGAAACATTTAGTCTTTCATCATTAAGTACTGTGTTAGATATGTTTTCTACAGATGCCCTTTATCAAGTTGGGAAGTCTCTTTCTATTTCTAATTTGTTGAGCTTTTTAAAAACATAAATGGCATTGATTTTGTCAAATTCTTTTCTGTGCTTGTGGAAATGATCATATGGTGTTTTGTCCAGCTTTGCCCATGACCCAAGAACTATGCCTGGAACATAGTAAATGTCTGACAAATATTTGTAGAATTAGTAAAGGACTAGATGATATTTTAGCCTTTGATATGATGTTGGTAAAACCTTCCTCCATTACACTCTGCTATCTCCCCCAAGCTCCCGTGTCTCCTGATGGTATCAACTATTAAGTCCCAGTTCAGATTTGGAGTTTGAGTGTGACATGCTTTTCTTTCCATTCATTTCTATTCTTCTTCATGTCGATAGCATCTTCTGGCTATCAATCACTAAAAGTTTTTGGCTAGCAAAATTCCCTGAGTTTCCCATTTTTCCAGACAGGGCTTGCTCTGGTCCAGTGGTTTGATATCTCTCAACTAATTCTTCAACCTTATTTAGGTAGAACAAACCCTCCATATTGGAACTAATAACCCCTTTCAAGATCTCGGAAGTAGGGGAAAAGTTGTAAGTTTTACAACTGCATCCATTTATCTGGGTTCAGCACTTCCTCTATCACCTCATCTAATTTATCTTAGACATTGTAAACCCTGCTCCTCATAATATTAAATTTTAAAAACCAGATTCCTACACATAATAATATTAGAAAACTCCAGAAAGAAAAGGAAATACAAGGCTTTTAAGAATTTTATTTCTCCTTGAATACTTAGCCAAAATGGTCTTTTTATGTTAGTTTAAATTCCACAGAAAGTTTGTGTTTATTTGGTTATTCTTCACTTAAAAAAAAGAAGAAAAGTTGTGTTTGTTACTGTAAGTATTAAAGTGGAGACGAATGTTTGTTTACAAATAACAAAAATGGGGCCGAATGAGATTCATTCCTTGCTTTCCTCTTACGGACCTCTGCTGTGCCAGAACAACACTGATCAAAGCGTGTCCTTTAATTGTATTAAAGAGAAAACAAAGGAAGAGTTGGTTTGTTAACTTAAGCAATATTGTCTTGACAAATGCTACTAGAAATATTTACTTGACTAGAGTATGAAGAAGAAGGTTACTTCTGATCTCCAGAACATATGGCTGTTTTAAATAAGCCATGAGGTTGTTATTTATTTGGCTGACTAACATCAGATCTCCACATGGCAGATAAACCAAGCCAATTACACCAGAAAATTCTTGATGGTTTTAGATTAATTCAACTGTCAAGGTTGTGGAGCAATATATCAGAGAATCAAAAATCACTTGGCATACAGATTGTATGCCAAACAAAACATAAAATAAAGTAGTTCTCAAGGGTCTTATCATGATAAAATAGAAAATTCAAAAAGAAAATATGGACCAGTTCCCCACATTGCATTGTAACGATGAGGATACTACTATCAGTATTGTCAATTTCTAGAGAACAGTTAATACACTTCTTTTTTAAAGATTTTATTTATTTATCTTTAAAGAGAGGGAATGGGTGAGAGAAAGAGAGGACAAGGAACATCAATGCGTGGCTGCTTCTCACATGTCTTCAACTAGGGACCTGGCCCGCAACCTAGGCATGTGCCCTGACTGGAATCAAACCAGCAACCCTTTGATTCACAGGTTGGCACTCAAGCCCCTGAGCCACACCAGCCAGGCCACACTTCTTAATTACATATAAAACATCGTAAACTTTCCTGGTCTTCAGATACTCATATATCATTTTATTGAGACCAGACTCACCCCTTGTGCAATGAGTTTAGACTATTTCGAGACTATTTCATTAGAGATAGGTTTTTCTAGGTGTGCACAGGAGCAAACGAAAGTATGTATGTGAGCACACACAGAGGAAGAGGAGGTTGGCACCCTTGTCATTTGTTATGCTACCTGCAGCTCTGATATCAAACTGACAGGCTTCCATCTTTTTAGCACATGGGATGTCTTTCACCGCGTTGGTACAAAACCTAAGCATCTGTAATTTTCCTGAAGAAAGGTTGCCCAGTGTACTTGTGCCTGCGGATGTCATTCCAGTAGGTACCCTGGCTATTGTCTTCCAGGAAATTGGAGCTAAATTTACTTTACATGGGAGAATGCAAGGATTTACATACAACATGACTTGGCTCCTAGTCAAGATGGTAGCATAGGCAAATGTGGTACTTGCACCCTCCCCGACCACATCAAAATTTCAACTCAACTACAGAAAAACCATTAATAAATACCACCTGAAATCTAGTTGAATGGAAGTCCTATGGCTCAGGATATAAGAAGAAGCCACGTCGAGACTGGTAGGAGGGACAGAGGTAAGGAACAGGCTGGTCCTATACCAATGTGTGGCACACAATAATCAAGAAGGCTATCTTGGCTGTGGAGGTCCCTCCTGAGGACTGAGGGGACCCAACCCCAGACCAGACCTCCTAGTCCAGGGTTCCAGTGCCAGGAAGAGAAATTCCCATAACTTTCAGGTCAAAAACAAACAGGGATTGTGGCTGAGTGAGATAGAGGGCTTCTGGAGTCCCAGGCAGTTCCTTTTAAAAAGCCAGAGCACAGACTTACTCAGACTCACTCCCTCTGAGTTCAAGCACTGGCGCAGCAGCTCAAAAGGCACGAGGGACATGCAGAGAGAAACTGAATTGTGTAGCGTCAGACAAGCACTGGAGGAACAGCTGTCTCTCAGACAGAAGTGCTGGCAGAAGTCTTTGTTCCTTTTTGGAGCCCTTCCCCTCTCAGAGCTGGCAGGCAGCACCATATCTGAGTCTTCATCAACTTGCGTATCATTTCATCCCATCCTCATGATTCCCTGAGACCTTGTCCACCCAATGTGCAGGCTCACCCAATCTTTTTCCAGTGGCTTTTCCATCCAAGTGTCCAGTCTTGGCTCATGCTTACTATTTTCCTAAAGTTTCTCAAAGAACCAGCATCTGGCCTTGGCGAGCCTCATACCTCTTTTTAAGTGGCTCCAGGCCCAGCACTAGTGGCAGCTGACCTTTGTTCACAGCTTGGCTTCTCCATGACCCCTCCAAGCCTAGCACAAGTAATAGCCACCTGCATATAGCTTTGTAGCTCATGCCAGATGACCCCAGGCAGAATACAGGTGGCTGGTGACCTTGGCTTATACCTCCCAGGAACCCCCAGAGCAAGTACACACCATGGGAAGCTTCAGATCACATGTGAGCACCACCCAACCATCTCCATAAGCAACACAGTCAAGGAACACACTCAGGAGCATCAGAGGCCTGCCAAAGTAGGACCTGCTCTATGGGGTGGGTCCTTGCACAGGTGATGCTCCCCAGTGCTTATAGCCAGTCTTTGCAGTTAATCTACCAGGGAATAAATTCCTCCCACTGATGTGCCAATAGCAATCAGGCTCAACTACAACAGGAGGGTATATACAGCTCACATGGGCTGGGGTGGGGGGTGCTCACTTGGAGTTCCCAGTTCAGGTGAATGGGGAGACAGTGCCATTGAACCCTACAGGATACCTACTATATTAGGCCACTTTACCAAACCTGGGAAATGCAGCAGCTCTACCTATTACATAGAAGCAAACACAGAGAGGCTGTCAAAATAAGGAGACAAAGAAACATGCCCCAAATGAAATAACAGAAAAACATCTTTTCTTTGCACCAGAAAAAGAGATAAACAAAATGGAGACATACAATCTACTAAACGCAGAATTCAAAACACTGGTTATAAAGATGCTCAATGAACTTAGGGGCAGAGTAAATGAATTTAAAACATCAGCAGCATTAAAAATACCATAAAAACTATTAAAAAGTAACCAGTCAGAATTGAAAGGTACACTAAATGAAATAAAGAATAATTTACAGGAATCAACAGCAGAGTAGGTGAAGCCAAGAATCGAAACAGCGATTTGGAATATAAAGAACCAAAAAATACCCAATCAGAAAAGAAAAAAGAATTCCTCCAAATGAGGATAGTGTAAGGAGCCCCTGGGACAACTTCAAGCGTGCCAACATTCACATCATGGGGCTTCTGGAAGGAAAAGAGAGAGAACAACAGATTGAAAATTTATTTGAAAAAATAATGAGAGAAAACTTCCCTAACCTGGTGTAGGAAACAGATATACAAGTTTGGAAGCCTAAAGAGTCCCAAACAAAATGAACCCATAGCAGTCCACACCAAAACACATCATAATTAAAATGCAAAAAGTTAAAAACAAAGAGAGAATCTTAAAAGCAGCATGAGAACGGCAGTTAGTTAACTCCAAGGGGGCTCCCATGAGACTATCAGCTGATTTCTCAACAGAAACTTTTCAGGCCAGAAGGAATTGGCAACAAATATTCAAAGTGATGAAAAGCAAGGACCTACAACCAAGATGACTCTACACAGCAAAGCTATCATTTAGAATTAAAGGACAGATAAAGAGTTTCCCAGACAAGAAAAAGCTAAAGGAGTTCATTACCACCAAACAAGCATAACATCAAATATTAAAGGGTCTTTTATAAGAAGAAGAAAAAGATAAAAACTATGAACAACAAAATGGCAATAAATATGCATCTATCAACAATTAAATCTAAAAAACAAAATAAACAAAAAACAGAACAGAAATAGACTCCTAGACACAGAGAACATTTTGACAGTCACCAGGTGGGAGAGGACTTGGGAGGATGGGTGGAAAAGGTGAAGGGATTCAGAAGTACAAATGGGTAGTTATAGACTAGTTATGGGGATGTGAAGTACAACATAGGGAATACAGTCAATAATAGTCTAATAACTATGTGTGGTGTCGGATGGGTAGGAGATTTATCAAGATGATCACTTAGTAAGTTATATAATGTCTAATCACTGGGGTGTACACCTGAAACTAATGCACTACTGTATGTCAACTGTAATTGAAAAACAGTAAAAATTTAAAATAAAATTAATAAATAAACAAAACCATGGAAAAAAGTTATATGCACACCCAAAGCAATGCAGAATGATTTTTTGTGTAACAGTGTCAACAGCCACTGAGATGACAAAGAGACTCTGGTCTCAATGGAGGTGGAGAAAGGAAAGATTATGCTAACCTTTAGAGAATCCCTAAATTTAAATGATGAAGTTGAACTTGGGCTCAGTCGCTTTATTTAATAAATGTATTTATGCATAATAAATAATTACACATAGCAAAGCTGTTGAGGATGAGTATTGCAGGTGGGAAGGGGAAGGGCTGGAAGGGACATCCAGCAGCACAGAAAGACTGTAAGCCCTTACAAGGAGATATCCGATCATTTAGGTCTCTGGGCCCCTGCCTCATCAAGCGTAAGCCTGACAGGAGCTCTAGATGTTTTTCCCAGGGCATCTTCTGAAATATTGGAGAAAGGACTTGATTTCCTGACCCGAGGGATAGTAATCCCTCACCCCCACTCACATTTGCACCCAGCAAATCTTATTCCCACCTGTCCCCTTCTAAGCTGGAGGTCCTAGAACATGAATGCCTGAGACATTGTTTTGTTAATTATACTCACTCAGCCGCTTTCTCCGAACTGAAAATGATAAGTATGCATCAATTGACTACACTAGTCACCCAATAAATGTGGATTACATTGGGGGGTATAAAAAGCACAGGATGAAGGGTAAAATATAAACCTGAAACTCAATTCTTAACTGAGCAATCTTATTGTGGTTTATTTTTTTTTTAATTCCAAGGTCAGAAAGGTAGAACATCTATATCCATAATTAACCCTGTTGTGAAAGAAATCTAATACCACGTTCTATGTTAGACCGTCAGTAGATTAACTGAGTAGAGTATTTTATGCATTTCATTTCTTTGTATATCTGGCTACAAATTCACAATCATTTGTTTCCCTGCTCACAACTTGTTCCTTAATTATAAACCTATCAACTACTTCGCTTGTTAGCTTTTCAAATCGTTCTTAAGTGGGGAAATGTGTTGAACTCTAATGTAAAAGAATTATGAACATTGCCCGTTATGGAAATACGGCTTCATTTTGTAGTTATGTAGTGTTTGCAGTTATTAAACTTTAGAAAATATAAAACTGAAGGGAGGTAATATGAACACAGAATAAAATTTACTTGTTTGTAAATCTCTTTAAATTCATTAAAAATGACCTGTACTGAATTTTCTCAAATGTAGAGTGTTGGTTTTTCAAATGCCAAAAGTTGCTCATTCAATCGTGTTCTGTCTTCAGAACATGAAGTGTAGTTATCATTACTGTACAGTATTATTGTAAACAAAATATGAGGCTGCAAACAGGAGATGTTTTATTTCTATTCTTTTTTCCTTTAAGATTTTATTTATTTATTTTTAGAGAGAGGGGAAGGGAAGGAGAAAGAGAAAGAGAGAAACATCAATGTGTGGTTGCCTCTCGCATGCCCCAAACTGAGGACCTGGCCCACAACCCAGGCATGTGCCCTGACTGGGAATCAAACTGCAACGCTTTGTTTAGCAGGCCCACACTCAATCCACTGAGCTATACCAGCTAGGGCTTATTTCTATTCTTTAAAGGTTAACTGTTAAAATGTTTAGAAAGCAAATTTGGTATTTTCTAATATTTTATCCTTTGTGCTTTCATTTTAGATATTTGGTATCTCTAACTCTGTTATTTATCGATTTATAATATGCTTTTAAATATTTAGATAGCTTATTTCCTGGGGTGGTTGATTGAATAGTTTTTTCTATAAAATCTCTTCTTCACCTACATTCATTTGCCTATCTTTAACTGAATCAAATTAGATATCAAGTAATGTGACCTACAAAATAATAAAGACAGCTAACTGAATTTTTTAAAAATTAGAAATGAACAAATGAGCATGCCAGTCGACATCTGCAGTTCTGCTTTAAAGAAAAATCATGTTATGTTTGAAGCTAAAATATGTATTAGTTCTGTGTCAGGCTTACTCCCTGCATCCTGCATAAGCTTCGTTCCTTAAACATACATCTATTTTAAAACTATAGCACTACACAAATATTCTCAAAACTACAAACCAGTTAAAACAAGCTCCCTGATCCTCCAAGGCCAAGATTTTAAATGGATCTCTGTGAGCATAGCCAAATGCACTCACAGTCATGCATCTCTTCAGGAACCAGAGCATACCTCCAGGGGATTAAAATGAAGGTGGGCCACGGTGAATCACAGGCTTTTGAACTGACATCATCAGGCAGGTTTTGGGATTGAAACAAGAGTCACTCTACGCACTGAAGTTTTCCACTGAACCACTAACCTGTTTAATTCCTGGGAGATCCTCTGAAGCTGAAAAAGGAAAGCAATCCCTTTCTCTGCTGAAGATGTGGGGAAAGCATGTTCTTTCCCCAAGAAAGTTTTCTGAAATTTTGAAGCCAAGGTGTCCATTACACTGACAGTTATTGTTGTTGTTGCTGTTTTTATTCAACAGCATCCTGCTCAGGAATCATTGAAACAACTGAAGAAAACCCTGGATTTCCAAAACTACTTAGGATGGAGACTCAAGCTATTTTATTTGGATATCAATGTGAAATGTGACTCCAATATCCTAGAAAACTTGGAAAGACTTAAGTTGCATACATATAGATATGGATTTTATATGTATATAGAAAAAAATGTGGAGGGATGTAAACCAAACTATTAAACAATATTTATTGGGGAAAAGGTGACTGAAAACCTTCAGTTGTCTACTTTTTATATTTTTACAAATGTTTAAAAATAAGCATGATCTATCTTTATGACCATGAAAATTAATAAAGCTATGTCCATGGCTATTATTTTTATGTATTAGCATAAAATCTTAACATAGGAATTATTTGGCTGATAGTCTTGTTTGGAAGGTATACATTTCACCATTCTCACTCCCTCTGCTGGCTGGCCAACAGGAGCAGCGAAACAGCCCTTCAGCTGCCCCATGTATGAGCAGACCATGGTGGGGAGCAGAACAGTCACACAGCCTCCTTAGAGGCCGTTGGTTGCAGAATGAGGGCAATATTTGCCGGTCATTTCTTAGTCTGGAGGGAAACAAGCGACTTTCTCCTGGAGAATTCTAAGTATGAAGGCAATTCAGAATACATCACCTGATGTTCCCCTAAATCTCACCGATGGAATCTTATGGATGATGACTTTTAATCTTATATTTGAGAGGTAGATTAATAACTTCCATTTATCAAATGAGAGAATCTCTTTCCTTCCTGTGTCTCTCTTGAAATTCCTAGGAAACGGAGTGTGTTGCACAATCAGAGCCTCACTAGTCACTTTGCACCAGCCATCGCCCCCTGGGTCCCCAGCACCTTAAATACATGCCCACAGGCATGCTAGGAGAGCTCTGGGCTGATACTGACGCCAGTGTGATCCCCTCAGGGCCGGTTTTCTCCCCCTAGCTGACAGAGCTCATCCTTCCTGCCTCTAGTTCCCTGGATGTTATATATTTTTTCTCTAATATCTCAAAATTTATTTTTATTTAATCTTTATTGTATTTTTCCATTAGCATTTAGTCCCCTTATTCCACCCTCCCCTCAGCAATCACCACACTGTTGTCCATGTCCACGAGTCCTTTTTCCTTCTTGCTCAATCCCTCCACCCCATAACCTCCCCCTCTCCACTAGCTGTCATCTGTTCTCCATCTATGAGTCTGTCTCTGTTTTGTTTTTTAGTTCAGTTTGTTCAGTACATTCCACATATGAGTGAAATCATATGGTATTTTTCTTTCTCTGACTGGTTGATTTCACTCAGCATAATGTTCTCCAGGTCCATCCATACTGTTGCAAAGGGTAAAATTTTCTTCTTTTTTTACAGCCAAGTAATATTCCATTGTGTAAATGTCCCATAGTTGTTTTATCCACTTATCTACTTATGAGTACTTGGGCTGCTTCCTTATCTTGGCGATTGTAAATAATACTTCAATGAACATGGAGGTGCTTACTTTTTTTTGAATTAGTGTTTTGGGTTCCTTTGGATCTATTCCCAGAAGTGGGATAGCTGGGTCAAAAGGCAGATCCATTTTTAATTTGTTGAGGTACTTCCATACTGTTTTTCACAGTGTCTGCACCAATCTGCATTCCCACCAACCATGTACGAGTGTTCCCTTTTCTACAAATCCTTGCCAGCAATTGTTGTTTGATTTATTGAGGGTAGCTATTCTGACAGGTATAAAATAGAACCTCATTGTAGTTTTAATTTGCATTTCTCTGATGATTAGTGATGCTGAGCATCTTTTCATTTGTCTATTGGCCATCTGTATGTAGGTCTCTGGACTTTAAATGGTGCTGGCTGCCCCATAATCCTGCTGATCCAGATTTGACCTCTGCTCCCTGGGACAGCTTTCATGCTCTTATTTCCGTCATCCCCTGCCTGAGATCCTCACTTTCTGCAAAATGCTGCCTGACATACTGTTGACTGATTTCTTGACCACTTAGAAAGCACTGTTTTCTCCCTGTGTCCAGCTTTCAAAGACAAGTTCTCACAGCAGACAAATAGCCCAATGGCAATTCACTCTGGTCTTCCCTTTCCTTTCTAGTGCAACCTGGCATTCTAAAATAAACTACTCAAGCACTGTGATGAGTCTAATTGCTAGACAGTTTAATTACTGCTGGGGATTTTCCCCCAAGGTGCCCTCTTGTTCCTCCCTGAAATCTGTCTTCATTTCTGCAGTCATAATCCCTCTCGCCCTTCTCAGTCTGTTCGTTGGCATATTTCCATTTGCATAAATGGAAACCCTGACCTGATTTCAACATCATTTATAGGGATGTTATGCTAATTGCCTTCTAACATTCTGTGACAGAGAAGCATTGAGGATCTGTTTGGCAATGTATGTAGACACCATTCAAAAAGACGTCAGCGGTGGTCAGAGGAGGACTTATAAATTACCATGCTGTTAATGAAGCCTAATCTTTAGAGGCTCTCACTTAGACCTATCTATGACTTGCTGTGTTCCTTAGGTAGCCAGGGAGGAAGAAGTGGCCCTATCCATGAGTGGGAGGCAGGAAACTTTGCCCACCTAGCTTGGAGTCACTTCTACAATCTGGAGGTGGTACTGGCCCTGCAGTGGGAATAGCAGGCTGTCGGCAATACTTCCATATCATCCTGGGCCCCCCAGATATAACGTCAGGCTCCTGGAGCCTATCTACGATCCCAAGGAGAAAGGCCAAAGAGATGTGTGTTTCCTTGATTTTGGATGACTCTGACCCAGGTTTCAAGAATATTTTCCATCCACAATCTCAGGTACTGCTCAGTTGGAAGAGGGGACAGCAGAAACCTACCCAAAGTGGACTATCTGCTGCGGCAAGCGCCGTGAAGAGTTCTTACCCAGTGATAGCAAAAGGCTAGAGTTTTCCCATGATTTTCCTTATCACTGCCTGAGCAAGATTTCAGATGTGGCCTTAACCAGTAATGAACGATAAGGTTGCAAGGAAGCTTTCTGATCATTCAATTTCCATCAAGCCTGAGAGAGGACAGCATGAATTACATTTCTAGTCTTTCTAGAGAAAAGAATTATAAGATGATTCACATGGAGAGATAAGCTACATGTGTGCAGCCCAAACATGTAGGAAAACGTTGTTATAGAGATGCTCAGCAGGTGGTCATGGTCGTCATCATCGCAGCCTATTGTTTTCCTGGATGTTGTGATGTTCGTGCTACTTAACCCACCCAGTACAATTTTCTCTGACATTATGATGGTTATTATAAGGAGAAAGGAGCACGGGTTCTCCCTGTGATGGTTTCAGCTGTGGAATCGAAGCCACTACCCATGGAACAGAATCTTAACAAAAGAAAACCAACTCTGGGCTGGTTAAAAGGGAGTGGCCACGGGGATGGGTGATCAAATGTCAGTGCAAACTAAGAAGCATTGTAGTTCAATCATAGTGTTCTCATTCCTTTCGAGATCTCTAGTTATGTTTCAATATGGAAGTGGAGACAGCTATTTAGCTTTATCCCTTTAAAATATTGCTATTAAAAGGCTGTCTGTCCTCTTCCTGTTAGCTGCCTTCTCATTAGCCCTCATTAGTTTTAAAGAAATTACTAGTGCAAGAAATGTAAGAGTTTTCAATTGGTGTCTCGAGTGACAGCGGTGAGAGTGTGGAAAGCAGTGCTACTCCACAGATGAAGCCGTGCCACTGCAGTGCGTGTGCCTGCGTGTGCCTCCGTGTGTCGTCTCTCCTCCATAACGGTTGCAGTGGAAAAGAACGATGCCTTCCAAACAGTATCGTCACCTATAAACCACAATCACACCCATAATCAGAGAATTTGGAAATAGTCTTACAGAGAAGCAACAATTAAATGAAAATATTGAAAGATAAAGTGAGAAACGAAGTTTTTTTGTTTACAGCTAATAATTCACTACCGCCACCAAAAAAAGAGCCAATTTCTCTTTGCACTATTCCAAAGAGCTCAAGGAAGTTTTAGATGAAAAAAAAAAAAAAGAATACAAATATCACATTGTAATCATTAAGTGGGAGCTGTTGGTCTTTTAATTTTTAATAAGATTAAATGGTAGTACTTAACAAATAAAAATAGCTTTGGGGATTAGGAAAGAGTAGACCGCTAAGCATTTTTCTTTCTTTAGTCAAAAATGCCTGGTCAGCCTCACCCTTGTTCTCTGAGGCATGTTGCTACCAACTCTTGGAAAAGCAAATCAGCAAAGGGCCTGATTCATGTACCTCCGAGACCCTTCATACTTAAGGTATCTCCCAGTCTCCTTTAATTTAAACCAAACATTGTATAGTACCAAGAGAAAACCTGCTTTGTTTTGATAAAACCCACATTACCTTGTCATTGTGTAACATATTTGGGATTAAAGTTTGCTCCTTATGAGAACTATTCAGGAAGAAAGTAAGTCTAGAGGACCCCCAGTCAAAGAATGCTATTTGCTGTCAATGATCAAATTCCTCTCTGAAATAACATCCTTCCTTTCCATCTACACTTTGGAAAGTATAGAAAGATTAATAGATATTTGCAATGCAATCAGTGCTGAATTATTATCCAAGAGGCAAACTGCTGAGGATACGAGCGAAGCAGAGGAACCAGAAATGACTAAGAAAAGTTTAATTGCAGTAAATTTATGCAACATTCCAAAATAAGAAACTACAGAAAAAAGTAATTTTAAGTTCAGTTTTTATGGGAGTTTTACGACCTTTTGAGAACATAAATTTTCTTTTAAATCACATGAGGTTGTCATCACGATCTTTTTTGTGTTTGAAGCTTCTAACATTCTCAATCCAGCCTTGGATACAAAAACTCTAAACACCGAGGGTTCGGTTCGGGCATCAAAGAGGAAAGCTAGTACACTCACGACTATTTATATTGCAAAGCTTTGCCCTCCTGCAAGAACACGCAGTTTCCCAAACACTAACCTCTCTTTACAAGGTTATGCTTATTAGCTGGGATTTGTAGCTCAATAGCAACACTGTTCATCCTTGGTTCAATTCAGATTGTAATTTCTTTTTAAACTACCTGACCCTTATAATCATATGGTGAGTAGGTTTGATCATTCATCTTCCTGGGGCCAAGTGCTTGGTCTGAACACAGAGTCACTTGTATTTCTGAAGCCTCTCAGCATCACGATGATTAGGGTAAAAACTGTTGAGAAAAGTTTGAAAGAAACCTTTCATACAACGATTTCATTGTCTTGTTCTTTTTCTGGAACTAAAATTTCTGATTGCAAAAATGAAAGTCTTTCTAGATACATGGATGAAATGTTAAGAGATGATCTTTTTTTAATTAGGTATGGAAGCTATCAACTATTTCATTGTCCCTAGTGTTAGAATTTGCTAAATAACTGTTTGCTTTTTCTCAGGGTCCAGCAGTTATTTAGCACTCAGCAGATGCTTATTGAATGAATGAATGAATGCATGAATGAATGAATGAATGAATGAGCAACTTCACCCAACCTCATATCTTTGTCCTGAAGCTGTACCATTCCTCGTAGTATTAAAATGTTGCTTTAGTGTCTGATTTCACAACTGGAGCATCATAGTCAACATGTTGCCCTAACTGGATTATAGGTTGGAGGCAAGTAATTGCCTAGACTTGGTTCCTGTCCATTCCTGAACCAACCACTGAGGGAAAAGGAGTATGATTAGGCCAATGATTTATATAAAGCAGCGTGGACCAACTCTGGAGTTCGAATGGAGTCAGTTCCACCTAAGGCGCACGGCTATCCCCGAACAGAGGGGAGAAAATATTCCAAAGGGAAGTTAGGGACCATTTAGAATTGACAGGGGTGGCATAGATACTGCAAATGACATTTCTACTTTCAAAATGACTTAATAAGGGGGGACACATATATGGTGACAGAAGATGATTTGACTTTGGGTAGTGGACACACAGTACAATATTCAGCTGATGTATCATAGATATGTACACTTGAATTCTATATAGCCTTATTAACCAATGTCACCCCAATAAATTTAAGAACAAAAAAAGAACATAGTTTGAAAACAGCCAGAGAAAAGTGATGCATTGCTCCTAGGGAAACAACAATTCAAGTAACTGTATTTCTCATTAGAAACTATGGAGGCCATAATAAAGAGGAACAAAAATGCTTACAGTGCTGAAAGAAAAGAACTTTCCATCCATAATTCTAAATCAAGTGAAAATATATTTCAGAGATAGAGGTGAAATAAAGACATTCTCATATAAAAAACTGATAAGCATAACTTATGTGTTAAAAATAATTCTTTATCTCTTAACATTTAAAGAAAATCTCCTTTGAATTGGGTTAAAAAGACTAAAAGGTTTTTAGCTATCTTTGACACTATTGTGCTCATTTTTAAGGAAGGAATCCTTAGGTAGGATCCCACCTATTGTGTTTTAGCCTTTAACTAGACACCAATTAGCTGACCAGCTTGAGTGTTTCTTAACCAGTTCACAATGCTATTTCCAGAGATGTTTTAAGTAAAAAGTGGTTGACTTTATGCAGATTATGGTTGATATTTTTTGCATATTTTCTAAGAAATATTTTGCTAATTAGGGGTCATAAAAACATTCCTCTAAAATTTTCCTTTTAGAACTTTTATGTATGCTTGAGTAAAATGTGTATTCTCTCACTTTGAGGTGAGAGAATACACATTAAATTAAATCAATTAAATCAATTTAGTTTATTGTGTTCTCAATATTTATGTTTTTGCTGCTTGAGATAAAAATTGAGAGATATACAAATTACAATAAAGTAGGCTTTTCCATTTTTTCATGCAGTTCTATTAATTTAGGATATTTTGCTGGTTTAGAACTATTTTGAAATGTTATCCCTGTCTCATTAGTTGAAAATTGTATTTTTTTAAGATACTTCTTATTCCTACTAAGGCTTTTTACCTAGTATTTATAAGGACTAACATTGGTATAGCTGCCCTAACTTCGTATATTTGCTTTTACAGTATTATTCCTAATCCTACTTTTTGTCTTTCTCTATCCTTATGCTTTCTTCTTTTGCAAACTACATATATTGATTGGGAAATGTTGCCTTATTTATCTGATGGGGTAGGTCATTTATATTTACTGTTACTATTGATTCACTATGCTTCTCATTTCTTTGCCTTTTCTTTTTTTTCTTTTTTATTGCATTTCTTTTGGTTTCTCAAAGTTGAAATTTTTTAAAATTTCACCCCCTTATTTCAGAATGCTTTCTTGCTATTGGTTAGAAATTACACTTACATTATTGCCTATTGGCTCTCCTTGAAAATTTACCACCAGTCCTTAGGTCAATGAAGCCTTAGGTTATTCATTATCCACGTTAAAGGGAGTAATGTTCTTGGAGCACTCACACTGTTTTCCAAGTGCTTCCTCCCACCGTCCCCACACAAGTAGTTCCTGGCTCATACACCATTTTGCTAGTAGTTTAATTATGCTCTTCTTTTTAATCCAACAAAGTTAAAAATTTAAAAAATATGTAGGCGGTATTTATTTACATTTTCTACAGATTGATTACCAGTTTCTTTGCTCATCATTCTTCCTTACTTCTCAGACTTTCCTTCCAGTGATTTTTCTCTACCTTAAAATTCATTCTCATTCTTTCAGTGAAAATCTATTGGTCATAAATTCTCCTTTTGGGAAAAAAAACTGAATGTCTTTATTATGCTCTGCTCTTGAAAGGTAATTTCACTGGCACTCATTTTAGGTTGACAGTTATTTTCATTGAACATCTTGAAGATGTTATTTTAGTGTCTTTGGCTTCATTTTGTTTTTCTGGCATTGAGAAGTCATTTGTCGTTCCTTTGTAGGTGGATATTTAGTTACTCCATCTAATTTTAAAATCTCCTTGTCTTTTTTGTTCTCAAATTTCCTTATAAGCAAATTGCATTTGTTTCCTTTTACTTATCCTGCTTGATATACATTTTGTTTGTGTATATATGGATTTCTGTTTTTTTTTCCATAAATTCTCAGCAATCATCTCCATTCTTTCTATTCTTATCTCTGAGATTACAATTAGACACATATCAGATCTTTTAATTCTGTCCTTCACATCTCATAATCTGTCTTCCATACTTTCTCTTTGTCTTTGCTGCAATGTGTAATTTTCTCAGTTAACTAATGTTTCCTTTATATGTGACTAATATGCTCTTAAACCATTCATTGAGTTATATATTTTGATAATTATTTTATATTTCTTTAAGTTATATTCTTGTTAATATCTGCATCTAAAAAAATTTTATTGATTGATTTTAGAGAGCGAGATAAAGAGAGAAAGAGAAACATTGATTTGTTGTTCCACTTCTTTATATATTCACTTGTTGATATTTGTATGTGACCAGGGACGAAACCTGCAATCTTGGTGTACTGGATGGTGCTCTAATCAACTGAGCCACCCAGCCAGGGCCTGCATTTTCATTTATTTAGCTCTTATTATATATTCATTTTAATTCTCTTATTATATATTCATTTCATTTTAATTCATAGTGATTTCTTTGTGAATTTCATTATAGTTATTCCATTTTTGCTAATTCCAATCCCTGAATTTCTGGAGTATATATAAATCCTGCTTCCCAATCAAAAGACTTATTTCCTTGTGTGTTTGTTTAATCAATCTGGAAGCATTATTAGGGAGGCTTCCCTAATCTAGAGAGGATTTTCGTTCACATGTTAGAGGAACTGTCCGAGTCCACTGACCTGGGACTGCTTTGTCTGAGATTCAGAGCCTTTTCCTGTTCCCCAACTACTTTAGGTTTAACTCACTTTCACTTGTAATATCCCTTAGTAATTATATTGCTTTCCAATGAGCCATAAAATGAGCTAAGTATTATGTGTTGTACTTTGTATAAGAACTACTATTTATTTTAGCAGAAGGATAAGTGAGAGTACCAGTCAACCATACTGTCACAAGAAGAAATCATCTACTTCCTTTTTCGTTGATTTTGGTAACTTGTACTTTTTATATGTTATTCATTTTATTTGTGAAAGAAAGAATCAATCAATGCAAAAAACTTTATTGTTGTGAAGGTATGGGAGGATAAATGGTAATAGAAAAATACAGTATAAACAAACAAACAAACAAAATTGCCATAGCCACCCCAATCTTTAGCCACCACCACCCTGGGCACACAGCAGCCATTCAATATCAAGGCATGAGTCTGCACCAGCAAAAAGATTATGACTCACCTCGCTGGAGCTTCATGACAGTTATCATTTTTAGTAAAATATTTTTAACTAAGTTAGGTACAGTTTTTAGCACACTTAATAGACAAGCATGTGGTGTAAACATAACTTTTACATGTACAAGCAAACCAAAAAATAAGTGTGACTTGCTTTATTGCAATATTCACTTTACTACAGTGGTCCAAATACCATATGATTTCACTTATATGTGGAATCTAACAAACAAAATGAACTAACAAGCAAAAATAGGGACAGACTCATAGATAGAGAGCAGGATGACAGCTCTCGGTGGAGGGAGGTTAGTGGGTAGAGGGATTAGGCAAAAAGGAAAATGGACTCATAGACACGGACAACAGTATGGTGACTGCAGCGGGGAGGGGGTATAAGGGGACTAAGTGGTAATGGAAAAATATAATAAAAATTTAAAACAAAAGCAAACCCATAATATCTCGGAGGTATGCCTCTGTAGGTTTAATGTAATTCTTATCAAAATCCCAGCAAGATGTGTGTATTTATTCTAAAATTTACACGGAAAGATAATGTACTCAAATACCTACAACAATTTTGAAAAAGAAGAATAAAGGAAAACCAAGAAGTCTCTCTGATTTCAAACCTTGTTAAACAGAGTGATCAATACTGTCTGTATTGGTGCAGGTTTAGACATATAGATTAATGGAATAAGACAGACAACCCAGAGAAAGATCTCCATGAATATGTTCAACTGATTTCTTCCCAGTAACTCATTTTTGTCCAACTGGTTTTTGACAGAAGAGCAAACACATTCAATGGAGGGAAGACAGCCTTACAACAAATGTGGTGTTGCAACAACTGGAGATCCATGGGCAAAACAATGAACCTAGATGTAAACCTCACATTTCATACATTAACTAAAAAGAGTCAGGAAATTAAAAGTATTGTAAAACTATAACACTTTTAGAAAATAACATAATGAAGAAAATCTTTGGAATCTAGGGCTAGGGAAAGAGTTTTTGATACCCAAAGCGTGATCCGTGAAGGGGCAAGTTGATAAATTGCACTGCATCAACATTTAAAACTTCTGTTCTGTGAAAGGCTCTGTTAAGAAGAAAAGACAAGCTGAAGACTGGGAGAAAGTACTTGCAAAACTTTACATATTGGACAAAGGACTAGTATCTAGAATATATATATATATATATTTTAATATATATATTTTATATTTATATATATATATTTTTAATATATATATATTAAAAACACTCAAAACTCAAGAGTAAAAATGTATAAACAATCCAATTAGAAAAAGAGAGAAAGATGTGAAGAAACATGTCACTGAAACATAAATGCAGGTGCCAAGTTAGACATGAAGAGATGCTCAACATCATTAGCCTTTAGTAAAGTATAAATTAAAAACACCGTAAGATATCACTGTCCACCTATTCAAACAGCTAAAAAAATAGTGACACCACCAAGTGCATAAGAAAGTGAAGAAACTTGATCAAACATTGCTGTTGGGGATGCAAAACGATATAGCCAGTCTGGAAAAGAGTTTGGCAACTTCTTAAAAACTAAACGTTCAATTACCATGTGGCCCAGCAATTGCCCCCTTTTCCCAGAGAAATTAAGACTATGTTTACACAAAAACATGTGCACAAATGCTTACAGCAACTTTATTCATAATAGCCCAAACTTACCAGATATCAACGAGCCGGCGAATGGTTAAACACACATCCATGCCATGAAATCCTACTCAGCAATGAGATGCAGACTATTGATGTCCACGATACCTAAAATAATGTGGATGAATTTCCAGAGAATTATGCTGAATGAAAAACGCTAATCCCAGAATTGTTATATACCATGACTTGTTATATAATATTAACAAAATAATGCAATTATAGAAATAGAGAACTGGTTATGACTGCCAAGGATGAGTGGGTGGAGTGGAAACAAAGGGGCCAAGGCTAAGTCAGGGCAACCCACGGGGTCCTCATGCTGCAGTGTAACGCGTGGAAATGGCCTGCATCTTCACGGCATCCACGTCAGGTCCTGTTGTGATATTGCTCTGCAGTCTGTCATTCCCACGGGAGGAAATTGGGTGAAAGGTAAGGAGTGAGATCTCTGTATTATTTCTTACACCTGAAAATAAAGGTTTATCTAAAAAAAAGTTTAATTTAAAATATTAGCATTACACATATTTTACACCTTATAGAAAATGGGCTCTTTGTTTTAAATATTCATGCCATTTCAAAGGAAAATATTGGCCAGTTAACTCCATTCCTGACTTGATAAAAATATAATACAAAATAGAAAACTTCTAAATTACTAAGAAAAATGTTTGACTGTAGATCAAGAAAAGATGCCAAGACAACAGGGTAGCCCTAATTTAGAATAACATTTTGCATCCAAGATAGACTAATTTAAAGGATATATGATGGTTGTCTTACTAAACTTTGGTGTATAGCCCACCACAAAGTAATAATTAAATGTTAAAATTATGGTAACCTTTGGGGAAATTAAAACACTAAATTTGGCACTGGGAAGAGGCTGGATGTGCAAGAGGCCAGGTACACTGAAAATGCCTTCACATGAAGTTAAAATGACCATAACGCCAAGGTTGGGAAAAAAATGTAAAATTCTCTACTGAATTATAATTTGGCTTTTTCTTTCTAGAATCCATATTGACAGAAAGATCAGCTTTGACCTGAAAGCTTTTCAAGATCAGGTCTTCAGCTACGCAAGTTACTAAAAGCTTGTATCTTCCTCCCGGGTTGAATGTCTAGTTTCTAGAGCTGTAAACTGGGCTCTCTGTCCTGGTCTGACTTCTGTGTTTCGGATTTACACTAAGCAGCTGATATCAAACTCAGAAGACATTATACAATACAACTAGGAACAGTCTATCTCTGTTGAGACTAAATGACTGCATTTCTAAGTTTTCCACCAATGCTAATAGGTTTTGGACTTTAGCAACTACCGTCAAACAGTACTTACAGTAAACACTTAAAAATTTGTACTTCGGGTTTGCCAAAGTGGGAATTAAGGCCCTTTCAAGTTTATTTAAAGACTCCGTTCAGTGCTAGCAGACTCCCTGTGGAACAAGGAGGGGTGTTATGCCTGCAACAACTGCACAGGAAGTCTGGTTTCGCCTCCCGCCACTTGCATTTTAGGCAGAAATGCCATCACTACACAAAACCTACAGGAATCCCACTCTGAGTAATTAAGTGACCAACCTCTTAAAAACCTGCCAGAAGCAACAGTGTCTATAAAAATCTATTTAGTGTGTCAGTTATTTAGTTCTATTTCTGCATTTAAAATTAGGATTATTTGAAAAGATATTACACAATGTTCACGTTAACTAAATGATTGCCAAAACCAAGGATGAAGATTGACACATTGACATAGTATGTGAATTATAAGAAAATTGGTTACATGGGCCATTGTGTTCTTAATACCCTTTAATGAAAGAAAAAAGATGCATTAAGGAATAGGGCAGGGTTAAATCACACACATTTTAAAGAGCATTTTGCCAGGAGCATTCGTAATGCAGTGGCTTTAAGAGAGTTCTAAAAAAAATGTAGGTTCCAAATTACCCTTGGACCTTTCTCTGCTTCCCAGTGCCCTGCCCTATATGCAGAGCAATAATTTTGCAAAATTCCCCACAAATGTCCATCCTGCCTATCAGGTCACCCTAGCTCTGAATCCAGATGCTGCTCCCAAAAGAAGGAAGCTTCTTTTGTGGCGACATTACATACAAATTACCTTTTAAATGAGTAGCTACTCTTTACAAAACTATCGATTTTCTAATAGTCTGTTAATAGAGCAAAGAAAATGAAATTCAGTCACTTGGTGACGGGGGAATAGGACAAAGAGGAGCTAGTCCACAGAGTGCACGGTCCCCAATCCTCAGGCGCTCGGTCCTGAAGAGTGATGAACCCCTTCTCATACACGCCTTCCTTCCTTGCCTTCTTCCTCTCCCGTCCTCCATTTTCTTTCTTACACGTTAAGCACTTTGTACATGCTGAATGCCAAAAAAGGCAATATCCTGAGGGCAGGGACCATATGCTTTTGGCTCACTCTTACACTGTCTGTGCCCAGGAAGGTAGCAACCTGGCACAAAGTAAGTGCCAAATGAAGTCAACAAATATTTACTAAGCAACTAGGGAGAGGGAAACTGCTAGGTGCTTGGGCCCCAGTGTGAGATACACACACACACACACACTCTCACACAACTTGTTCTGGTTGGAAAAATTGACTTATTTAGAAGGAGTGCTTTCAATTTTCTTTCCATCAGAAAACCCCTAAGGGAAGGCAAGGAACTTCTGTGAGGCTTTCTGCTCCACATCGATTATGGAGCATTTTCTGCATTTCAGTGTTTCACTATGATGCTGGGCAGGCTGTTGCCACCTCACGTCCCCTCCTTCTGAGTGTCCATCCTCCGTATTGCAGGGGAGCCAGAAACTACATCGCCTGGACTCCCCTTCACCTTCTGCTTCTAAGTCAGAGTGGGCCAGTGAGAGGTATTTCCATGAGACTGGGAAAACAGAGAGAAGGAGAGGCCAAAGTGTGCGTAGCAGGCAGCAGATACAGGTTTCACAGCAGCTTCAAGAACTCTTGCAGGTCACCTGCTTTGGTGCTATGACAGCCAAGTAGGTGCGTGGCAGCCCCCTGAGACCCACTGGCATTAATGCTACAAACTGAGGAGGCACAATCTGCCAATGTTTCAAGATTCACAGGGACTCTGGACCAGCTCCTGAGATCTGCCCTCACTGGGGCTGCCTACTCACCTTCCCTTTCCTGCCCTTCTGAGGCTGCTGGAAGCTTCTAAGTCCACCTATTGAACCCCTTTTCACTGAGAGTATCTGGCTGTTTTCCTAACTGGACCCCGATAGAACTGTTAAAATAGTTTAAATTACCATAAGGGAAAACGGGTTTTCTTAGTGTCTTAGTCAGTAAGATGTTGCTTCACTGTCTATTGACTTTGGAAAACCCTGCTGAAATAAAGATGACCGTGTATGTTTACGTCCAAGCAATTTCTTTACAATTTCCTGTGTTACAATCCTAAATACATGGGGAAAATAGTTTCCTCTTCATAGATTTATGAATTATGACTGGACAGTTGTTAAATAGAACTGTCATGCATTTTGTAAAAGAACGGGTACCACACACACGTTTCGGCTCCTACGCTGCTCGAATCTATGGTAAGACCTCCAAAAAGGTCTGGGATGCACAGGCCAGATTTCACTTTTATTAACTCAATCACAAAAATATACTTTTTTTGTTTAAGGAAAGATAATTGATGATATTATGTACCACTGATGAGGAATTTCCATCACATTTAAATGAACTAAAAATGTCACTTAACTCATAACTTACCCAGACAACTCTCTATCCCACTCTGAAATTTTTATTGCAGTAACCTGGTCATGTGTAAAAACCAGCCAATTCTGCCTTTCAAAAAAATAAACTATGAATAAGTTACTCTTGTGAATTGTCCTTTATTATTCAATGATGGACAATGGTGTTATGCAGGTTTTACCTTTTATTACAATGTCTTTTTCTACATAAAGAGACAAAAATTACACCAACTAGAAAAACCCTTCTGTACCTTCCTTTTTAAAGCACAGACTAATTTTGTGGAACAAGAGGTCTTCAAAAGTCATTTCTTTTCTCATTAGAAATTTGTCTATAAGGATTGGTACTCTAAACACTTTTTTTGTATAGAAAATTTGACCATTTTTAACAAAAGCAGTGAAGACCCCGAAGGACTCAGTGGCCACCTTTCCAAGGACCAGTGTTCTCAGTCAACCACGCAGCTGCTGTCCCTGGGAACTGGTGTGCTCCGTGGGCCTGGCTCCGTGGGCCTGGTGTGCATCCGTGGGATGCTGTGTCCAGGGTTTGCTGACCTGGAACGAGCTCCATCTGACCCATATCTACGTATTTTTTTCGAGCTGATCCCATGCCCATTAAAAAAACAAGCTGCATTATGTGGAAATGACACCAGTTACTCTTTCATCCTCAATCACCGTGCAAAAACAAAACATTCTCATAATATTTAGTGACCAATACAATGGCCAAATACTCCGTGCCACACTGTCATTCCATTTAAGTAAACAAGCTGGTCAAGCCCAGTCAGAGCCATTCGAGCGTGTGTTTGGAGCACACTGCAATGAACTGTGCGCGCCTTGCGATGAGGAAACTTCTCTAGTCTGAGACTCAGTTTGCCTCAAACAGACCCAGATATACCGACACCTCTAATTTTATTTTCTACAGTGTAAGCTTTGCCACCTTTCAAAGTGATTCTAAAAGTAACTTAAAAGTTCAAGAATTCAAAAAAGTGGCTACTGTACTGTTTTTCATTTTATTTTTTCTAATCAAGACTATTCTTTGTGTTCCAAATGTTTTGTGCAAATTCCTCCTTCAAAATTAATGACTCTTAAAAGAATACAAGCCACTAAAGTTCCTGTTTTTAGTCATTGACCTGTGTCCCAGTTAGAATCATTGATAAATTATTAGCCTCTAAATAAGAGTGCTAAAATCATGCCAAAAAACTAAGTGCTTCTGCTGTTATTGGGAACTTACCATAACATAAATAGAAGTAAATGTATGTGTCTTTATGATAATATTTATCAAGTAAAGCTATGGCAAAAAAAATTGAAATGCTTTGTGAAAGCCACCGGGACTTTTATGGCCACAAGATACCGGTACATGACGCTAAACAGCATGCATCTCCACACTCACAACGAAAAAACGTGATCGAGAAACCCCGGTGGCCCGCTGACTTCACAACAGGTGGATGCTGCACAGACTCCGTCTTCCCTGCATCACTCAGCCCGCGCATTACAGCAAGCTGCTTCCGGTAAACTCTAAGCCTCAAAGTTTCTAATCACTTACAAAAAAGTTTTCTACAGCCTCCTTTATGGGGGAAAAAAAAAGAATTTTATTGTCATGTAAAGCAGGTCTACTGGTTAGCGGCAAAACCTTTCATGACTGCCAAAGTAAAAACGAGTAACCCAGGGCTCCAGCAGGATGGGGCGCGGCTGCCTGTGGGCGCCATCCCCCTGCTGGGGTTTTGGGCAGAGAGGCAGCAAAAGTGTGAGGCCGGTGTCAAGCGTCAGTCCCATGGAAGTACAGTCCTCATGAAACAGAACTCGCCAGACACTTTTAAAATCATCTTTATTTTGATTGCAAATGTACAATTTAGTTAGTTACCTAATATTTTATTTGCTCCCATGTGAAGTTCATAGCTTGCCATGTAAAACATTGCCTTCACTATCAAACTGCTATATAAGAACATTATAAAATACAAACTATAAACTAAGGTAATTCTTTACAATATTCAGATTAGTACATTAAAACAAGAGTGACTTAAAAAGGCAAGTGAGTCAATTGGCAAACATCCAACTCCTTTTCTAATGAAGGAAGGTACAAAATGGTACTCAAGGGAAACACGGAATTTTAAGTGCTGGTGCTGAAGACCAATTGTGGCACAGTCACCTCCCCAATAATTCTGACCTAAGGATGCAAATGTAACCATTATGCTATAGGATACAAGAAAAGATCATTGATTTCCACTATAATAGCTGTGGAAATACTCAGCAGAACAACAGGTTGGGATCTTTACAATTCTAACACAGAAAGTACTCTCCATCCAAATCACATTAAATGTTTATAGTGACTACACATTCCTCAGTCAGCATCAGATCTAAACAGAGCCTACGTAAAAACAGTCTATCCTTAGTGTTTTACGAGGCAATCTACAGCAAATGCTTAATATATACACATCAGGTATATGAAATACAGTAGGAAATCATTCACTGATTTCATTCAGAATAATCAAGGGTCTTAAGAGAAGATCATTTGTGCTGGGATGAACCAGAAAAGAAAGCCAACATCAGCACATAATTTTTTCAAGGTGCTGCCAACATTTCCTCTGCTGCCCCAATCAAAAGGCAGAGATTTTTAATGAAGTAACACAGATCTGGGTGCATGTTACAGATGCCCACAGAAAACACACACACCTTTAAATTTATTAATTCCAAAAACTAAGTTAACAGGATAAATAAATTACAAATGAAAGACATATACAATGTGGGCAAAAAACTAAGTTATTAGACCGGAAAGCATGACAGTTTTGCCAGCAGCGATATTTAGAAAAATGTTCAGTATTAGAAAACATCAGATTTAATACAAAGGAAACATCCCCCCAAATAAAAATAAAAGTATGGGAACCACCCTTTCTGCAATAGCATTAAAATAATAATTAAAAAACCATGATTACAGGACCCTCCCTGCATAATTTAGAGTGACGTCGTGCAGCCGTGTGCCCTTTGTAATTTTAGCCTTTCACTGCCAATATGATGCCAATAATTACGACTCCGATGACAAGGAGAGAAATGATGATGCACAGGGTTTTTCTGGATTTGCGCTGCAGATGCAAAAACAAAAACATGTTGACAAATGTGGTGAAGCACCTTCACAGAAACTGAAAATCATCTGGTTCATTTCTAGAGTAAAATCAACAGTAATTTATTGCCCTCAAGTTTCTGGTTGTATTTTTCTTTTTTTTTGCTTCTTAAAAATCTCTTCAATACACATGGGACTATTTTTTCAAAAACATTCATCTAGAGTTAATGGTACAATTCAAGGGGTAATTATTCATACTTTTGTTGGTAATTTTTCTGAGGCAGAAGACACAGAAAAATAAAAGTTACTGATTTGAGCAACAGACTCAGGTCCCCTATGTATGAAAACGAAGAACAGCTTAAATGCTAATACATTTTAAAACTTTCATCAAAAAGTTGTTGTTCAAACTGTCAGTTATAAAAAACAGTCACAGGTATTTAAAGCACAGTACAGGCAATATAGTCAATAATACTGTAATAAATATGTATGGTGTCAGATGCGTACTAGACTTATTGGGACAATTGCTTTGTAAGGTCTATAAATATCTAATCACTATGTTGTACACTTGAAACTAATAAAATATTATATGTCAACTGAAACTGAAAAATAATTGTTTAAAAAGCTGTTCTTCAAAATAAGTTCTCTGAAAATAGTAAGTATAAATAAATGTTTGGCAATTTTCCCCAATGTTAATGTATTAGTTTTGAAAAAAATCATTCTCATTTTTTAATTTTAATGAAAACTGCTTTCAGAATCTCGACATACTAATAAAAAACAAAGAGGCAAAAAAAAAAGACACAATTATTTAAAATACAAAGGTTAAGAATCTGTTCCATTGCAGTCTTCATTCCTGGCCCAGTTGTAGATTTCTGTATTTCTTTAATGGCTTGTGTATCTCACAGCAACATGCAGGAATCCTTTTTCTTACAGAGCAAAACAATTTGTAAATTTACTTTGTATCTTTGTGACCAGATGTATCATTAAATTTACAAAAAGATATGTTTCTGGCTCTGAAATTACCCTAAAACCAGGAATACTTTCAGTATTCCACATGTTCATCTAATTTTTCAACTGAATACTCCTTGTATGTAAAACCCAGTTCCTCTGGAGTTTCAATACCGTGCTTACACACTTGCCCCAGATCCCACTTGGTTACCAGATGCGGGTGATGCCCCTTTATGAGGCAGTCACAGGTATCCCACTGCAGGACAGCGGTTCCCTGGGGAGCCCTCCGTAGGGTGGAGTGGTGAGGTCCTTGGGCTGCTGCAGTGACCAGGGCATTTCCCACCCTCCTTTACGCTCATGGTCCACCCAGCCGAGTTAGAAGCACTGTCCTGCAAAGGCAGGAGTTATCATCAAGGCTTCCAAAAGCGACTCCTTTCTCATCGCTGCAAGGCCTCCGCAGTTACGGACAAGGGCAGCTCCAGTTTCGGAGGTGCAGCGTGGGAAAGTGTGTTTCTTTCCCCAGGGTGGCTGCAGGTTTTCCCTTCCATGAGGGAGAGGAAAAGTAAAACTTTTATATATCTGCATTCCCCCAAATCCAGAAGCAGAACAAAATAACAGGCTAGCCCAGTCGTGACAAGTCCTGCTAAACACTATGTGTGAGCAGTTGTGACTGTTGGCATTTACAGACTGCTGTGTGTAAATGTGTTCTCAATGGTTTGTGAACAGCACAGTCTCTGACATAAAGGCACCAATCCTGCAGAGGCGTGTCCCTGAGTCACACGCACAGAGACGGTAAACACGGTTACTCCATCAGAGACGACGACTGGCTGTCGCTCAGCGCTCCCCTTGGAGCTTCACCGTGCTCTGTGCACCACTGAATAAGCAGCCATCTGTCCAGTGAAAAATGGCCTCGAACTCAAAGGGAACTTCTATGGTGAGAAAAGTAAAACCCAACTGAAAATATCTAAGATGGTGCAAACCTTACATGTTTTACGAGAAGGTAACAAGGTCTGAGAAAATAATTGTGAACAACAATAAAAAAATGGAGGTTTGAAAGGGAAGTCAAATCTAAGGTGGAATTCAGTGGTTTCTAAAAAGCCCAGCCTTATCCTTGTTGAACAGCCAAGGTCCACACATTAAACAACAGATTAATAGTTCATGCTCCTAAGACTCATACGGTGCTTCACACACACTTTGTATCTGACACACACATATGGGCTCCTCTATTTACCTGATTTACTTAAGAAATCAACTTATTCCTAGTGAAGGGTTTGCTGATGCTGACAGAATACCTAATAGTGAAGGCCACTCCAGGCTATTGCAATTTCCCCAGGACCTGAAGGGACGGCTTTAGGACAAATCTCTTGCCTCTCTAGTCTATAGAGTCATTGACAAAAAAGGGAAGAAAAGGCAGAAGGGAACGGTGAGACACACAGGCTATCAAAGAGGTTTCTGGGGCGGAAGGTCACACTGCCATCAGAGGCAGTCAGAAAAGCCTGGAGTTCACTACTGCACCCCCCGGCACTCTAAAACACTACACTTCTGGCCCTGGGGGCCAAAATTCTTGTTCAACCCTGAATGTCATCAAACTAAATCCAGTTTTACACCAACTGGCGTGTTGGTGGCCTGTCTTCCACAGGGTCTGACACTTCAACATCTCTAGCCACTTGAACCCTGATGACACACACACACAGTTCAAAGTCCGAGTTACAAGAACTTATTACAGCTGATGTTACCTGATAGTCTGATGCCCTTGACAGTTGCTGGTTTGCTTGTTGAACATGCACCTCTGCGTTTTCAACGTTTGCTTCTATACTGTCTGTAAAATGAAACACACACACGCACACCTGTTAAACATGTGCCAATGCTACAGTGACGGAGCTGTACAGGTCACTAATTTCACTCAAGGTGAGATGAAACATGCTCATTATTCAAAGGGCAATATTGCTATGTGAGCTTTTATTTTGGGTGAACATAGAGAACTAAAGGTTGTCACTGGCCCTGTGACATTGCTGACCTCCTTCGGTGCGGACACCCAGCCCTGCCTGAGGGCCCACGCAGGCCTCTCCAGCAGTGACAGCTCTCCCTACCGCCCTCCTGGGGCCTGGGGCAGGTGTGGCTCTGCAGCAGGAGACCACTGTCTCAGTTTTGAGAAACAGCTTCAACTCTCAGCTGCAGAGCTCCTGCTCTCAAACTCGCCCACTTTTCTTACTGCAGAGATCTGTACATTGCATAGTCTTCTCCTCTCAAGCCTTAAATATATGTTAGCCCCTGACTCACTGGTGTTTTCTTCAGTCCTCTTCCCATTATCCCGACTGGCCACACGATTTCCCACTGCTGACCTCCTGACAGCCGGACCCCCCAGTTCCTCAAGAACACATTTTTCAAGACTTGGCCTGTTACCCCTACTCAGCCACTCACTTCCATGACCGTATCACGAACCTGGTCATTACGAGTAACTGCAGCTCCGTACTCTCAGCTGCGAGCCCCGCTCTCTGATCACCACCGCTGTCCTCACAGCTCACTAACGCCTCGACTTCCCAGACCCCAGCGCTGTTTCACTCCCGCCCTTACCCAGCTTGGATCCCGTGGGACCGCGTTTATCTTCTCTTCCTTGCACTCACCCTCAGTCCCCTTTAGTCACACTCACATGACACAACCGCCACCTGTCCCATGAAGTTGAACATGGGTGCAAAGGAGAATGCCTGTTGCTGACTTACTTCACTTCACAGGTGTGGCTGCCAGGCAGGCCTACCTCTTTTCCCTGTCTCCTGGAAGACTATGGCATACTTTCTCCTCTGTCCTCAAACTTTTCATGCCTCCTCATGCAGCGCCATTCTCAGCCAGTGACCTTGATTCTAGACCACTGGGATAATGGGACCAATTAGAAGACAGTCCCATATTCTGCTCTGGCCCTACTCACCACTACAGGAGACCACGCCCCTGTGCCTGATGTCCTCTGTGTGCAGTAAAGGGGGAACTGTCCATGCTTCCACCTGAGCACCTCAGCCCATTCCCTGTCCCCTGACTCGAACACTTCAGCCCCTGTGACTTCTGACCACGTCTCCATCTGCCTCTTGCTCACGGCACTCACGAACGATGCCAGCGCCCTTCGGCCCGAAAGGCCTTTGTAGTAGTTGCTCCCTCCACCTGGAACATCTTCTCTCACTCGCTCCCTTTCCACCGTGACACCTTCACCAAAATGTCACCTCGCAGTGAGGCCTTACCTGAGTACAAAAAGCAGCACCACCTCCACCAGCCATAGTCCCACTGCCCTGCCTCGGTCTTATTTGCCCTCATTGCACTCATTACTACTTACTTTCCCCTTTTTTTCTTTTTTAAAATTGTCTCTCTTCTTCAATTAGATTATAAGACCTATAAAGTCAGGGTGTTTTCTCTGTTGCTTAATTTCAGCGGAATCCCCAGTGCCTAGACTTGTGCCTGGATACAGCAGGCACTCAGTAAATATTTGTTGGGTGCATAAATGGTTTACAAAATTTTACCCTGTGACCTACTCAGGTGAGAGAAGAGGCTAAGAATGGACAAATAATAGTTATATTAAACTACAGGTTCAAGTATTTCCACAGAACTAAATTCAGAAAACACATTAAATGTGTCTTTAGATATATTTTTTCATATTTCAAAATGATAAAAATAATCAAAATCCTGATCAGTGCTGACAATTACATCTTTAATGAATCACTATTATACTTAAAACTGAAAGGGAGTCTTAGTCAGTGATTTATTTTAAGAATTTTTAAAAAAGAACTCTGAATATCTAAGTAATACTACTATGTTAACCTGTATCAAAAAGCTATTAGAATGAATGATCGAACAAATAGCTACCTACTCCCTCTAATCTAAAAGGCAAGATAGCATCCACAGTTATAAATAGCACAAATTTCACCAAAAATCCCAATTGTGGAGAGAATTAAATTGGGATAAGACTAAAACCAGAGGTCCTGGAAATAAGTTAGAATTGTGTTAGATGGTGCCTTCCATGATCTCAGCAGGAGACGCTGATTGAATTTGAGTATTCTGAAATGAATGAGTCTGGTCATTTCAACCGTGGGGAGCCGAAAACAAGGTCTGTTTTGGATGATGCCAGGGTGATGTTTTGTCTGCTGCAGACTATGTTTTTGATTCCAGAGTAACCGACAGACAGAGAAGGAGCAGTTACTCTTGCTAGAGAAGTGACCACGGGTGAACTGCATGTGGCTTGCTCACGCCTCACAAATCTAAGCAGCAGGGCTTACCTATCACATCTCCTTGCTCGTGAATCATCATTCCCAAATCTTTAAATATTTCGTTAATATCCATAATATCAGCCTGAGAGAAAAAGTCACATATTATTATAATCAGAAATTCAGTCCCCAATCCACCAATGGGGAAAATAAGAACACCCCAAACCACCATGCATAGAGAATACATAAATTTTAGAAACATCAGAAAAGTGTTTAACTCTAAGCAATCCCAAGTAAGTAGAGCTTGAATAACAGTAACCAGTTCTCTAAAATAAGTTTGTGCTATTAAAAATATCAAGGCAGGCAGGATGGAAATGAAGGGTCTACATTAGGGAAGGGCTGTGGTTACTAAGTTTATGTTATATAATCTCATTTGTCTTGTTACCAAAAGTGTTTTGCTATTTTCTCATAACAGTTTAAAATATTCTTTATATGACACATCCCTAGTAAAAATGTATACACAGATCAATTTGACAACTTGAAAGAATAAAACATTAGGTGTAAATTTAAAGTCTCGCATTAATAAACTTGAATATGCAACGGAATACTGATGGCTAAAAAATTATAAAATTACTTTTCTTCAATATATGATAACTGTTACATTTGCCCAATTAAAAAGTAAAGCTTAAATACTTTACTCCGGAGGGGTGGGGCCTGTGTCTTAGTTTCTCCATCTGTAATGTGGCAACGATAATGTCCCAGTTAACCACTTCACAAGACTTCATGAGAACTAAACATGACAACGAACAAGCAGAGCTTAGCACGCAGTGCTCGGCACGTGGACGCCCTCAACGAACTGTAGCTGGTGTCGGCTGTTAGCAGCCCCCCTTCTAGGGAGCCGGCAGGTGCCGTAAGAACCAAGGCTTTAGGTTTCTTTGATGTCACAAGCACACTAGAGAGAAATAAAATACTTTTAAAGCCCTTGTAAGAGCTGTTCTTCAGGCAGGTGAGACGTGTGTCATGTGCCACAGAGGCCCTCCAGACTCCCTGAACAGTCAGTTATCACTAGGCTGCTATTTTCTCAATGTTAAGGTGACCTAAGATGACTTAACAGAATTAAAAAAAAGGTGTGGAAGAAAGTATCTTCTCTCATCCGAGCACAAACTCTGAAGAGATTTTTTAAAAGGCATCACTCTCCTTTCTATGAGAAATGCGACCGAATCGACGTATTTCCTTGGTTCCCCTTCTCGACCCCTCCCCCAGCATTAGCTGAGCCCCCGGAGGGCGAACTCTCGGAGGACAGAGCAGCCGTCCAACTCCACACTGGGAAGCTTACCTCCAGTTGCCGAATGGACGACTCTCGCTCGTGAATAAGGCGGAGGTCATCCTCTGTAATTTCGTCATCCTGTACTTGCACTTGAGGTTGAGTTTGGCTAATAAAAAGAAGAGAATATGGAAAAAAGAAAGACCATATTAAAACAATAGGACTTCCTTCCTATTTAATACATACTAAATAGAACATTTTTTCCAAGTCAGAAAACAGCTCAAGTTCTAAGAATATAACAGAAATATTAATCAAATCTTATTCATATCTCATGTCACTGATACTATTTTTTAGTTATGATTTAATTATTGGAAAGCTATATTTGGCAGCTGGGTATTTCTTGTTGGTTAACTAAAACCTCACACAAGGGAATACTCTATGTCAAATATTGATTAAGCAATAATATTTATGTGGACAAATAGTTGTAAAATATTATTCCTGTATTGGAATAGTTTAATATATTTATGTATTTTTATAATAAATACTGACAAAATTTTCTTCAAATTTATTATTTGTTTTCTATCTATAAGTAACTTAGGATAGCATGATGTAATATAAGGAAAGCTTTAAAAAAATTCTGTTCTAGCCCTGGCTGGTGTAACTCAGTGGATTGAGCACGGACCTGTGAAGCAAAGGGTTGCCAGTTTGATTCCCAGTCAGGGCACATGCCTGGGTTGCAGGCCAGGTCCCCAGTAGGGGACACATGAGAGGCAACCACACATTGATGTTTCTCTCCCACTCTTTCTCCTTCACTTCCCCTCTCTCTAAAAGCAAATAAATAAAATATTTAAAAAAAAATTCTGTTCTAGGGACCATAACATGTAAAATGTATTTGAATAAGTATCTTTTGACCGGTATAATGTTTTATACTTCTTACCTTTCCCACGATACAAGGTTCCTTTCTTTTGAGCTCTCCTCAGGAAAACCACCCTGAATAAGTTAATAACAGATCAGATTGAGAAGGAAAAAGAAAAAACACGTAACAATCACATTGACCCTTATAACAATTTAGACTGATTTACATATGCATGTGAACATATATGTAGAGCAAAAGAAGTTTTAGTCTAATATTTTAGCTCAAATACTTCAAGTAACAATGAAATCATATCTTAAGATGACAAGGATGGTATTCATTAAATACTCCCAAGAGCCATATAATAAATTATTTAATTAAAACGTAACATAATCTTGGAAACTACACTAAGGAACAAGAAAACAAACTGTGATAGTTTCTAAGGGAATTTTAAATTAGAGTGAGTCAAAATTCTACTCAAAATTATCCTTTCACTTATTTTCTCTGAGTTATGTTTCTCCATGTGAATGAATATTCTTCGGTATTTGTATGATACATGCAGTTTGTTCATTTCCGCCTTCATACAACCTAGAGGTAAAGTGCTTTCTTAGTGCATGAACACTAAGTAAGACCTTCAAGTTCAAGTAAATGTGGGAACATTACTTCGGATTTGACCCCTAATCTTTTCTGAAAAATATATTTTTCGTATAACCTGTAATCTTTTATTTCATGACATGGACAAAATAACCACAGTAATGTATAACTACATAACTATCAGCCTTCTTAAAAACTGGCCAGAAACACTTGAAAATTGCTCAAATACTGATTTCCAAGATATTCACAGGTCTTTATGACTTACAATGCACGCCCACGTCATCTTTTATGGGACCCCACAAAATAGTATGCTCATGTCCACATGCCTCTCCAAATACTTACAGATACTCTGGAACCGGCTCTCACTCGGGCCACAAACTCTTTCTCCTTCTCGGCAGCTTGCCTCTGGACCTTTTGAAAGTTGGTCAGTGACGTCGTGAACTCGGCCACTAAGCGATCCTTCTGGAGTTTCCTTTGACGCTGGAGCAAAGGGGGATAAAAACCTACTAGAATCAAGCTGTGAAGTTCTACAAAATTTGTAAAAGTTGTTTCACCATGAGCTGGCTCTTCATTTAATTCTGAAATTCTTACTCTCCAATCACAGGGCATTACTGATAGATTCTCAATAACATTTTGACAATATGTTCAAATACTGTATAAATTTACCTTGAGGCAAAAAGTCTATAGTGCTGAATTTCACCTCAAATTTTCACTCTAAAATCTGGGTTACTTTAAGTAGTTCTTCTCCTTTTTCTTTTCTTTTTTTTTTTAGGGATATAAAACCCACTCTTACCTATGTAATAATGTCCACTAATTAAGTGGGGAAATAAATACGTGCCCCTAGGAAACCCCACATTTTGAATGAGTGTGCATATTATATGAAATCAGTTCTGGAAGGCCAGGAAACAATTACACAGGAGGCATTTTCTAAGCACTTACTTAATTATGGGTCAGGGCAAATGCATGGAAATAATTTTTGCTTTATTGAACCACAGGATATTACCTGGGCAATTAAATACAGTTTTGTGTTCTGTGAACTAATCTCAAATAGAATTCCCCACCCCCAAGCCCCCGTGATTTCCTTTCTAGAGTAACAGTTCAAAGATCTCATAATACATTCGATTCCTTTTATATTCGATACAGCAACAATGTGTTTTAAAGCTTGATACCTGTTCACTGGGGGTGGTGGGCAGAGATCCAAACTCTTTAATGTACTTATCTGTTTCTTTGGCAAGTTGGTTAGTGTACTGCTGCTTCTGTTGCCTGCAGTGGGAAAACACACAACATAGAGAAAGAACTGACATGTTTCCCTGAGCTGCAACTCTGCCATTTGAATCAACCCTGATGAACAGTTTCATAAAAATCACTACCTCCTCGACTGGCTCCAAATTTCTTTATGAAAATAAATTTTTCAGGTTCTATTCTTTGATAAATATTGAGCAAATATTACATGGAAGGGAACATTACAGTGCAGGTAACCAACCCTTGAGAAATAAACGTCAGTGGCTACTTAGAAAGGGAGATGACTCAAACCAACTAGGGACTGTGTGAGATGTCTGATGCTGGAGGACTGAGGGTGCGGTAGCCTTTTACCTGCATCCCACAACTGGGAGGTCATTGATCAGTGAAGAGGGTTTGTCTCCTTGAGCTTTGCCATGTTCTCAGGTCTCAGGGGACATCTGGCCTCTCATATTTTTATATTGTACAGAAAAGTACAACATAAATTATAGAAAACTGTAATTCTTCAAATTGTGCTGCATAAAAAATGTGAATGGTCACTGCCCATCTTTTCACTTCCTCATTTCTTCCTTCCAGATCTAATGTTGTCTGGCGTATCGCTTATCACACATGTTACCTGAAATTTGTAGCTGTAGCTGTACTGAACTAAGATTTAAAACTCAGGTTCAGAGTGATGTTCGGCAAATCATCAAACCCCTAACAGACAGGGGTTCCTTATAAGCAAAATAAAAATAGTTCTTTTATTTCACTGTGATTTTGTAAGGTTCAGATGAGAAAATGTGTAAAAACATTTCTAAAATCTTTAACACCACAAAGTATTATTGCTGCTCTTCTAATGGTATATTAATTTAGTTAAACATGTATTATATAACTTCATTGTAACATTTTTTAAAAAACAGATAAATGCTTTCTGAAATTCAAGTATGTAGGGACAAGCTTTCGAGAAAGAGTTCGTATTGGATACGGATCAGATCTAAGCCAAATAAAAATCTGGTCACTGTAGCATTGTAGCTGTGGGGAAGTAAATCATATGCACAGAGAAGCTTAGAGTACCATCTTTCAAAAGCTGCCAAAAACAACCTATTTAAAAAGTATAGGAAAAACAACTAAAGAAGCTCTGCTTTGAGAGAGTAAGCCAGATCTTTAAAAAAGTCTGCCTCCTTTGCACAGGGAAAAACTTACACAAAAGCTTGGTACAAATAAGGGAGCAGAAACACCTTATTAATTTTCCATTGTTTTCTCCAGTACACATAACGCTACACATTATCAAAAATATATAACAATGATTATTTTTCCCCTTTTTTGGTTCAATTAAATACTCACAGCTGCTGCCTCAGTTCGGGTGAATCTTGAGGTGTTCCAAGTTGATTCAGAGTTCTCTGTATCTCCACAGCTGTTACGATAGAAAACAAATGTGTAATGGTTACAGATGTTGGGGCAACAGAAAATAAGTTAGAAATTAATATAAGCAATTTGGCAGTTAGAAAAAATAGAAAAATAAAGGTAAATACAGAAAACAGTTAAAAAGAAATAAATGGTATATTTGGATCTAGAGATAATGAATCAATTTTCCAGGAGAAGCTGTGTGGGGGCATTTACGTATGAAACGGCAGTTACGATCCAAAAGGAGTTTATTCTCCCATCTCCCAACAGAACACTTAGCGCAACAGCACACAGACTTTCATTTAAACACTGTGAGAAAAATAACTGTAACAATTGCGCAATTCATTGAAATGTATAGTAAATGAAATAGTTAATAAGCGAGGAAGGAATAGCAAAATTAGAAACAATTATTTTTTCATCATCTCTGTAATAAGTGATTCAAGCAAGGATCATCAAAGGACGCTAAATCCACAGGACATTCGCAGGACCTCAGACTATCACCACACAGATGACATTAATCATAAAGAGCTGACTTCATCCTGAATTTGTACCTTAAGACAAATAATCAAAGTTGGCACCATCAACAGTACCAACTGGTACAATGAGGGTCCCGACAATACGATAATAAAGTCAAAATATGACCTATGTGTTTTCCTTGCCAAAATATTTAACCCTCAATTAATCATAAGAAAGAAGACAGGCCAATCTAGATTGTGGGATAATCGACAAAACAACTGGCCTGACTTAAAATGCCAAAGTCACAAAAGGAAAAAAAGTGAAAGCAGGAGAGCTTCCTAAGTTAAAAAACAGAAAAGCCCCAAACAATAAAACATACAAAAGGTAGTATGATTTTTGGCTGGTTTCTAAATTAGAAAAAAAAATTCTATGAAAACTGTGGGGACAATTGAAGAAATTTGAATTAAAATTTTTTATTTGGAGTGAGAGATATTAAATAAACATTAAAAATGTCAGTAACTGGCCCTGACCAGTGTGGCTCAGCTAGCTGGGTGCTGGTCATAAAACAGAAGTTCACTGTTTCGATTCTTGGGGTTACGGGTTCAGTCCCCAGTGGGGGTGTGTGCAAGAGGCAACCGACTGGCTTCTTTCTCACATCTATATTTCTCTCCTTCTTTCTCTCTTCCCCATCTCTAAGATAAATGATAAATAAAATCTGTAAAAAAAAGCCAGCAATTGGTGAACCCAGGCGAAGGGTATATAAAAAGTTCACTGAACTATACTTTTACTTTTCTGGAGGTTAAAATACTTAAAATTCAAAATAAGGAGTTTAAAATTCATACTGAGCTCATCCCAGAAGTCTAGGACCACTGCAACTTTTTTAAAACAAAGGCTCTTTACAATGGGGGGAGGGGCGCCATTTCGTGCATGTGTGCACACAAACACAATGCCAAGTACAAATAAGCTGTGGGTCCATCTCAAGGTAAGGGGAAAACTAACTCCACCCCCCTGTTCTTTTCATCAAAAAGAAGTCGTTTACTTATATAGCTTAAATGCTGTTACATAGTCATTGTTTATTTATGGGATCAACGGAATTATTGTATTCCAAAACACAGTATAATTTTTGTTCACTGGGACGATGCGATGAACACCGCTTTCAGGTCAAAGCTGAAAAACTGCAACACTGAAGAGGAATCACAGAGCACATAGCAATTGTTAGCCACTCAGCTAGTTTCAAGGGAATCTCTTTTCGCCTTTATTTCGGCAGATTTTCTTTTGTACGATGGAGAATTCTTGTTTGCTGTTTTTAACTTATGGTTGCTTGCAATTAGTTATATATTTTCTTTTTGTCCTAGGCAGATTTTCTTGGACTATCCTAGAAGGGTTTAGAGCTTTTATTTTTTTAAAAATCATACGTTGATTAGACTAACTGAAGTGTAGACCTCTATAGGATAAAAGTCGGCATTTATCTCATCTCTGGAGGGTTCCTGTCTTTTAAAAAGGTCACATTAAGTGAGAAAAAAAACAAATTGTTCAATGAAAGGATACCAGGAAAACTTGCTAACCATTTGGGGTTACAGAACCCTACCTTAGCTCATATAACAAAATAAATCTGTAATAAATTATTAATTTAAACATAAAAAATTGAAACTATTAAACTGCAACATATTATAAAAGTATATTTATTATATGATCTTATCTATGATCTTGGTGTGAGGTATAAAATATTATCTAAATATGACACAAAACTACAAACCATGAAGGAAAATATAACAAATTGACAAAACACACAAAAAGTGTTGAATGTTACATAGAAAATATCTACCTATGTTAAAATATACATAAATAACATGTTTGTGTGCATAAATGGGAGAAAATATCTGTAGTATATGATGAGCAAAGGAGTTAATATTCATAATAGTAAAAAACAGTTAAAACTTGGTGATAAAAAAATAGCCTGAGAAAAAAATGGTCAGAGAATATTATCTTGAAAATTACAACAAGCAAATAAACATATAAGGAATTCAACTTCATTGATAATCAACTTTTCACAATCAGGTTGGTAAAAATCAAGAAAAATAAGCAGGTAAGAATATAATTACAATCAAAAGCCTTAAAAATAAAAGGTAAAGACAATGATAGAAGAAACAATAGCCACACTGTATGAGGAACCAGAAATAACTGAGAAAAGGTCAGACACGCCAAAGAAATGGACCAAAAACAGGAAATTTAATAAAAGTCACTGAACAAATAAATAGCAAAAAATAAACTGAAAAGTATACCAATCCTTGAAAGGATAAATAACTTTAACGTATGAATGCTATATAAATTTAGCCATTTAAAAACTATTAGGTTGAAAGTGTATGATTATCTCACCCAAATGCTGTACACCTGAAACTAATACAGAAAAATACTAAATGTAAACCCCAATTTTTTAAAAAAAGGTGTCACTCACCAGATAAAGAGGAAGAGAAACATTAAGTTGAACTGCTTCTGATAGTCCCAGTGGGACCCTAAACCCACCAAATGGTTATTCCCCTGGTTTGTTTTCAAACAGATACACTCAGTAGCCCCAGTGTTCACCCACTCTGCCGGAGGGTTTTCGGGAAGGAAGAGATAACTGGAAGCCCCTGGACTGAGCTCCAACAAAATGGTAAGCCAAGAGCGACTCCGGCTCCTGTCACATTGCTCAGAAACGCCACCGAATACCTGACAAGCTGCGAGTGGGGAGGCCTCTCCTACCCCCATTTAACTGGCCCACCTGGGGGTGCAGAAGCGAACAGCCTCGGTGGTTGGCTGGCAGAAACCTGTTCAGAGAGTGACTCCAGCCGAAATGCTCTTCAAAACATGCCATTTGCTAGAACAGATCATCACAATCTCTGGCACCTTGTATAAACCCGCTGATATGATAAGTACTTTGCTCTATCCTAAAAAAAACAGAAAACATGAGAAGGAGTTTGCTTTCAATTGGACGGAAGAATGGTGAGCCTTAATAGTTTTATCCTGGTTGATATTGCTCGTATCTCTGGAGTGCAAGCCGGTTATCTAGGATGTCGGTCATCTCCTCCTGGTGGACACTACGCTACTCCAACACATTGCTTGTATCTGCCTCTAGAATCTGAAAGCCAAAAGCAGCGTGTACTTAGGGACCTTAGAAGGATGTTGCTATGCCAGCAGGCAGAAGATAAAACTTCCATGAAAATATGGGGCTTTCAGTAAAGAATCTTGGTCCCTTAATCTGTCTGGATTGTTGACATAATTCTGCAAAGTAAATAACAAACTGCTTGTTTTTAGAGTCTCAATACTAATAAGGAACAGTGCACGGTGAGCATTACGCTGCTCTAACCCATTTTACCAAGTGCCCCAAGAGACTGGCAGCCCGGGCTTCAAAGCCACAAAAGTGCAGGCTAAGCAGCTAGTTCAAGTGGTGGTACAAGCAGCTCTACACCATGGCTTTAG
>PVKM010005691.1:0-46986 GCA_004027735.1 Carollia perspicillata
GGGGGAAATGGGACAATTGTAATAGCATAATCAATAAAATATAATTTTAAAAAATGTAACCAGAGACATCAAAATTAAGAACAAATTGACAATAACCAAAGGGGAGGGGTTACTGGGGGGAAAGAGGGAAAGGGTTGTCAAGAACATGTACAAAGGACACATGGACAAAGCCAAAGCGGGGTAGAATCGAGCGTGGGAGGTGGAGATGGCTGGGGTGGGTGGGAATGGCGGAGGGAAAATGGAGACAACTGTACTTGAATAACAATTTTTTAAAGAAGCGGGTGGGAGAAACGTGTTGGTACTTCTCTGATTATCAGGGCCAAGTAACAAAAAGTTAAGAATTTCGGTCTGGATGGGAACAGAAAGAGCCATTCTTCAGGACTAAAAGGTCAGAGCCCTACGAGGGATGAGATGGAGGAGGAGGCTCAAAGGTAAAGGGTGCTGAGGAAAGAGGGCAACTGGTTAAACATTTATACACTGAAGAAGGTCTTTACATGAGATTCTCACTAAATGCCCCTGACAAGCCCCCAGGTAGACGAGACTACCTACCTTTACAAGTGAAAACAAGTAAGGCTCCAAATGTTCCCAGGGTCCTACCAGAGTCACTCTCACAGTCTGACCCCAAAGCCAGGGTCACCTCTGCCAGCAGGTGCCCTCTCCTGGATGGAAGCAGAGCCAGAGCCTCACTGGTTTCATTAAGGTAGCTCCCCGCAGACAGCTAAGATAGAAACGAGAAGAAACACAAGGGCAAAGAAAGCCGAGGGGGGCTGTGGGAAAAGCTATGTCCTTGAACAGCTCATAACCAGCCCAGTGCCCTCAGCCACACCCATGCAGGGGCCCAGGGAAGCATGCTGGATGTGAGACAGCAGAGACTGACATCTGAGGTGACCACACAGTTAGCAGAGGTTTCCAGGAAAACTGAGGCCGTTGATGCTGACTCTTCTCTGACCAGCCCCCTGCATCCATGACTTTCAAAGGAGGGACCCAAGAGCACAGGAGAAAAAGCAACAGTGACAGGAATCCCTCTTGCAGCTTTCCCCTGCCCCACCAAGAACCACATTCATTTCTGAAAGTGAGCAACTGGGGAGATGAAGAGGAATCAAAGATTTGTTGAAGGGCAGAGAGGAAAAGGAAGATACACCAACATGAAGGAGAAAGCAAGAAGAGCAAAGGGTTCCATCAGCAGAGAATTTCCACCGACACCTCCACCAAACATGGCGAGGACTGATTTTTAGCTGTGAAAAGAGGCAAACTAGCCAAAAATGACACATTTTACTCAGCAGAGACACTAACACCGTTCCAGTAACAAGAAAGATTTGGGAAGTCAGGGTTCCAACCACAAGCAGCATCTGAAAGAGCACGCTCTTTAAAACATAGGGGAGGAGGGAGACACAGGGCAGGGCTTTTTTTTGGGGGGAGGGGTATCTTTTTTATGTATACTTGTTTTATTCATGATTTGTCATATTTTAGGGTACTAAAAGTGATGCTAATGGTTGAATTGAACAAAAAATTTTAACCTCATCTTAAATCTACAGATCCATTTCATTCAATGTCAATATTCAATGTGAAAAGGAGCATAAAATCAAACAGGTACACAACTGCACAGTTTGCATAAAGGTCTATTTCATTATTGGTGGGTAGCACACTCAGCAGTTAAATGCGTTTAAATAATGTGTAGGGGACTGCACATGGCAGCACTGGGGACTGGGCAGACACCCAAGTCAACTGAAACCAGCTAACAAGTAACTGCCTAAAAACAGTGAACATGCAGCTCTTGGTTGGATCATCAACATAGGATAGCTTTTATATGACAGGGTCCTCTCTAAGGTTCAGGTCCAAAGCAAGTCACTCTCAGCAGCATCCTCATCTGTAGAGTGGAGAAAATTAAGGTCCTACAATTCACAGGGCTGTTGGGAGAAGTGAACAAGCTAATTTATACAGAAGACTAATAAAGTGCCAGGCTTGCACTAAATACTTGTAAGTGTTAACAGTTACTACTATTAGCATTATCTCTGTCATTCAGAGACACAGGAGCATCGCGCATGGGAAATGCTTTGACAATCTTAAAATGGATGATAACAGAACTTACAAGCTCAGAGACCTGTGTGATTTCTGTTGCTGTTATTGAAGACAGATTTAATTATGAAATACCATGCTATCCCCATGTATAATATTAAAAGAGATTATTAATTTCCCAGCAAATGCCACACACATTGGTGAAATAAGCACCTCAGCTGCAGCCCCCCAAGCCCCTCAAAGACTAAAACATGTGGCTCTAAGAATTCCGCACAAAGGGTGACTTTATTTACATTAAGATGCCAGACGAGCCTAGCTGGTGTAGCTCAGTGGATTGAGCATGGGCTTTGAACCAAAGGGTCGCTGGTTCAATTCCCAGTCAGGGCAGATGCCTGGGTTGCAGGCCAGATCCCCAGTAGGGGGCTCATGAGAGACAACCACACATTGATGTTTCTCTCCCTCTCTTTCTCCTTCCTTTCCCCTCTCTCTAAAAATAAATAGAAATAAGATAAATAAAGATATTCTTAAAAAAAAAAAGATGCCAGATGACACCATTATGGACAAGTCAGACATCCTCACACATGATTTCTGCACCACCACGCCCACCTTACCCCCCACCAGTCCCACAGTGATTGCCTTGCTCACCACTAAAATATAAGGATAAGTAAAAATAAAAAGAGAAAGCAAGAGAAAAGACAGCATTGTCTGGACCATCAATCAGTACCTGTTTCAGTTTTGCTGGAGAAGCCCGCTGCCTGTTTGATCGCAGCTGCTGTTAGTGCTAATCCACGACTCCTCTTCAAGCCATGCTGTAGGACGGCCTCAAACTGGGCACACAGACAGGTCACCCTGTGAGAGAACCAATGATTCATCAGTCCGCCCTGTGAAGGGAGACAAACAAGCAGAGTGGCCCCAGCACTTCTGGGGAGCAAGAAAGATGCCAGATGTGAAGGAACATACTAGACACCTGGATTCACAGGCAGGTAACTGCCTTGGGGCACTCCACACATGTCTCCCCATGTCTGTTCATTTCACATAACTCAGGGAAGCCCAACTCCATCGAGCCATAATCGTTAGACTGGTGAAAGCATAACAGCAATTCACAAGAAACAAGGGAAAATGGAACTGGTGCCAGGCAGCAGGGAAGTGGGTGGGGGGAAAGCCAATTTAAAAGCAAATCAGTTTGGTGTAGGGAGGGGCAGGGTATTAATTGTATTCAATTCACACATTTCAACTCAAATTCATATCACATGTAGTTTAAGGAACAAGATTATCTTTTAAGAGATTAAATTCACCAGCCTGCCAAATTGGAAACACTGTGTAATTTCATGGCCTGTTACATACGCTAAAGAAATAATATGAATTCTGATTCTTGTTCTTTTGTTGTAAGAGATTACATTTGAAGTCAGATCCACAGTTGATGAAATTTTCATTCAAGTTACAATTACTGTGCATTTAATTGAATTCATTTCTCCATAACCAAAGAAATGAGAGATTCAGGAACACGTTTGCAAAGAGATGAGATCACAGCAACTACACTCTACTTTTAACAATCCTCCCTGCACTCCTGGGTCCCCAGACCAGTCGGATCTGTGGATTTCAGAGACCCTTCTATTCACTTGTGCAATAAATGTTAAGAAATCCTGAGCTTCTGTGTGCCAGGCACTATTCAAGGCTCTGATGATATGAAGGTGGGAAGTGAGACATACAAGGTCTCTGCCTCACCACATTTGCACAGTTCTAATGGGGAGAGATACACAAACAAATAAGCTAACCAAACCATTTTACTTGAGGAGAACTTTGAAAAAAACAAGACAATGAGATGATAAGTGGAGACAGGGCATGGATCAGCTTAAATGCTGTGATGTGAATGGATGTATCCTCGGAGTTAAAACCTGAATATGACGAGAGGCAGCAGGCTGGCAGAGGGACCAAGTGCAAAGGTCCTGAGGCCACCACCATCCATGTAAACCTTGCCTAAGTGCAGGCATTTCCTGCCCCACCTACCCCCACACCTGTAATAATAACACTCCAAGGATTTATTGTTCTGTGGGTGGTAAAATATTTTCATACCCATGATTCATTAATTAGCTCCTCTCATCAACATTATCATATAGGTAAGGCAAGTATTATTATCTCCATTTTACACTTCAAGAAACTGAGGCTTAAAGACATTTACGAGACAGAATACAAGAAGTACATAATTAGCAGCAGCATCTGTACTCCAGACCTATGCATCCCCCACACGGGTCCAAGGCAGTTTCTGCTACATCCCATACCACCAAGACAAACAGGCTTTATTCTAAGACAAATATCATCTCCCTCCCAAACCTAACCTCTCCTCAAGTCATCTGTCTACCCGAGAAAACCCTAACACAGCACCAGCAAATACCAGCACTTAAACATTTTACTCTCAATTCTGTGCCCACGACAGACATCACTAATCCATCCCAGCATTCTAGGCTACCACTGCCAATGATCAAAGCTGGCCCTCCATGGGAAGGAAGCCTATTTAGCATCCCAAACCTAACACTTGTCCTCAACTACACTATTTGGTTTCCAAGTCCTACCTTATCTTCCTGGCTCCTCTTCGCCTGGTACATAGCATGTGCTACACAAATGCTTTTTCAGTGGGTATGTAAGTGGTTGGTTCGTCTTGAACCAAGGGTCCTGGAATACTCCCCCACATTGAAACAACCCTTTTTGCTGGGTATATGTCACTCTTAAGTATTATATGTGCATGAGGGGAAACCCCCAAAAAAGAATTCATTAAAAACTGTGCATTTATTCTTACATGTTTAAACTTCAGTCACCTTCAAAGTACTCTCCATTTGATGCAATACACTTATTGAGAGTTTTCCCACTGCTCAAAACAGTTTTTGAACTCGTGGATTTTGATGCCTCTTAGTCCTTCTGCACTTTTTTGTTTCACCTCTTCCACAAAGGCAAAACCTTTCCCATTGATGACTTTTTTCATCCAGGAAAACAAAAAAGAGTCGGTCAGGGCAAGATTGGGTGAACAGAGAGGGTGGGGCCCAGTGGTCATGCAGTTTTTGGTCAAAAACTGTGACAGGGGTGCTCATAAATCACCCATCATGAAATGGACAAGTGCATTGAAAGAGTCTTCAAAAAAAAAATCCACCGAAACCAAACACAGCCTCTCGTAACAACTCCAGCTGGTACTGATACAGATGGGTTCCTAGAACACTCACCTAGCAGGGTAAGCCTGTACTACAAGAGGCCTGCCCTTCAGAAGATAATTCCAGTTCTATGGGGTCATCCCTCATATGCTAGCCTCTTTACATAATCCATGCAGACACCTATTGTTGAGTTACTTAAAAGCTGGGGCACCAAAACTATCTAAATTCCACAGAAACCAAAACAGGGGTATACCAAAATGCAGCCGGACCAGGGTTCTGTCTTAGGGTAGAAAACCAAAACAAAACCCTGGGCTGTGTTTACAGTTCTTCACAATAAGCCATAGCCTGCCTGTACCTTTAAGGGAATCATCTGCGAATACAATGATTAACTCAGCAATCCTTGTCAGTTTGCTTGGCTCCAATGCACAAGTCAGTAACTGCCCTGACAACTCTGGATAATACCAGGCCCCTAAGGGGAATGGAATGTAGGCGAACAGCACAAACCCAGTCCCTAAGGTTTGGGTTACATCAGTAGTGTTCCCTTCCAGATGCACACAGGTCATAGTCAACCTAACACCGCAGAAAACCCAGGTGGGCAGTGGTCCTATAATTAGTTCATTATGATGCCTGCCTTGCCAAAGGCCATTCTACTTTACACGGTCCCCACATTCCCTTTTCATCTCCCCATTTAACCTGAGCTACTGGTCATTCAAGACTTAGCTAAATGGTCTCCTCCTCCAGGAAGCCTTCCTGAATCCTTCCTGGTTCTGAGCTTCTTTCAACTACAGCTATTGGCCAATCCCTCTGTTACTGGTCTGCTTTTCACAGCGTCTCCTCTTGGTAAGTTAAGCAAGGATCATGCCTCATTCATCTTAGTTGCCCCAGCACCCGGCACGATGTCTGGCTACTGTGAGTAGCGTGACCAAAATGATGTCTCCCCTCAGGGAACTCAGAGTATGGACTTGATAATATATTTAGGTGAGAGACGCATCTCAGGAGCTCTTGTATAATTTGTAATCCAAATCCAGGTCAATTAAGAATAGTGAATCAAGGAGAACACACATGTCCAACTTTATGAATCCGCAGCCCTTTAGCTTGTGGTAAGCACACTATAGGCACTGATTTATAACCATGTCACCTTAAGGTTTTTAATTTCTTCTTATTTTAATTCAGTGACATGATAATTCCTGCAAAATGAAAAGGGCACTTGCTTTAGTGGAGCTCTCTATTTTCTCATCGCAGGCTCTCCTATTTCCCAGAATGCTCTCTGCTAAATGCTGTCTGGCACTACGTGATGGGTTGGCTGCCTCCATGGCATTTATCACATCTAACTTTTATTATATGATTAATGTATTGGGGCATGTTTTGTAATTAAGTGGGGCACTTAATCAACAGTGAATGTTTTAATGTTTTCAAAAGCACCAATCAAGGAAATCGCTTCAAGTTTTTAGGTATACAGGTGTTTACCAGAGGAAAGGATAAATAAAACATGGTGTATTGCCCTGACCCGCGTGGCTTGGTTGAGTGTTATCCCACCAAGTGAAAGTTTCGAGTCCCAGTCAGGGGACATGCCTGGGTTGTGGGACTGGTCCCAGTTGGGGCGTGTGCAAGAGGCAACTGACTCATGTTTCCTTACACATCAATGTTTCTTTCCCTCCCTTTCTCCCTCACTTCCCCCCTCTCTAAAAATCTAAATAAATAAAGTCTAAAATATATAAATTTTTAAAATGTGGTGTATCAATACAATGGAATACTATTAGCAAGAAAAGAAATGAAGTACTGACACAGGCTGCATGGATGACCCTGAAAATATTATGCAAAGGGAAAGAAGTCAGACCCAAAAGCCACGTGTATGAGTCCACAAAATGTTGAGGAAAGGGAAATAGATAGAAACTGAAAGTCGATGAGTAGCTGCCTAGGGCTGGGAGTAAAATCAAGGGTAAACTGTAAACTGGCACAAAGAAACTCTTTGAGATAATGAAAATGTCCTAAAACTGGATTGTGTAGTGATGGTTACACAATTCTATAAATTTACAATTAAAAAAATCACTGTACTGTATACTTAACAAGGTGTAGATTTTTATGGTATGCAAATTAGACTTCAATAAAGCTGTTTTTTCTGAAAACTCCCCTCCAGGTCTCAGTAAAAGTTTAATGAAGACATGAAGAAGTTAATAAATGAAAAATGACATAACTCGCTCCTGCTGAATTTAGAAGCACCAGCATCAGCACAGGGGGACACTACATACACTTAACTAGTTGAGTGTAAAATTCTGCATGCATCAGTTTTCCTGACCTTTGTCCTGGATTTCAAGACTGTTTAATCTGCCACATTAGTCTATAATAAGATTCCTAAGACTCCTGCCCTTCTTCGTGGCAACTGTTAGAACAACAGACAGAATCAATAATAAATGCTGCATTTTTACAAACTGCATCAAATTAACCTTGTGACAGAAGGGTATATTTCAAATTAATCCTTTTACTACATTATGACTTTACTGGAACATTTTGGGAAAAATCAAGTACAAGCATGAAAATGGACTAGATTATCCACATGTGGAAAGCTTCAATGTCACCTGGAATGGAGTCAACTGTGCCCATAAAAATCAGTCAATTACTGGCACTGGCCATATCTCATATTTAACACAGTACAATTATCAACTAGCCTTGCTAAAGCAAGACCATTACATGATGATCATTTGAAATGGGCCATGCCCTACCAACATGTTTTATAAATTAAGTTTTCAAAAAGGTTCGCAACCCTTTAAACCATGAAGTTTACTGGCAGAAATCAATCCTCCGCTATAGTATACAAGTCAGATAAATATTTAAGACAAACAATGGAACAGAATAGAGAGCCCAGAAATAAACCCACACCTATATGGTCAATTAATACATGCCAAAGCAGAGGGTAAGGGGTGGGGAGCTGGGTAAAAAAGTGAAGGGATTAAGGAAAAAATCCCTCATAGACAGACAACACCATGGTGACTACCACAGGGGGGGGCAGACAGACAGAAGATGGTAAGGAAGACAAATGGTGATGGAAGGAGACTTGACTTGGTGTGATAAACACACAGTACAGTGTACAGATGATGTGTGACAGAATTGTACCCCTGAAACCTATGTAATTTTATTAGCCAATGTCACCCCAATAAATTCAACTAGAACTATATGTAAATAATAAAAAATAACAAAAATAAAATACATGACAAGGAGGCAAAAGTATACAATGGGATAAAGACAGTCTATTCAATAAACGGTGTTGGGAAAACTGAACAGATACATACAAAAAATAAAACTAGACTACCTTCTTTTCTTAAAGATTGTATTTATTTATTTTTTAGACAGAGGCAAAGGAAGGGAGAAAAAGAAACATTGATCAGTTGCCTCTCACATGTGCCCCAATCAGGGATTGGGTCCACAACCCAGGCATGTGCCCTGACCAGAAATCGAACTGATGAACTTTTGCTTTGTGGGACAATGCTCAACCAACTAAGCCATGCCAGTCAGGGTTACACTACCCCATACGCAAGAAAAAACTCAAAATGGATTAAAGCTTTAAATGTAAAACCCAAAACCATAAAACTCCTAGAAGAAAACATACCCAGTAAACTCTCTGACACTGCTTTGATAATACTTTTTCTAATATATGTCCTCAGGCAAGGAAAACAATAGAAAAAAAATAAACAAATGAAACTACATCAAACTCAAAAGCTTTTGCACAGCAAAGAAAATCATCAAAAAATGAAAAGATGATGAAAGATGATAAATGAAAGACATTTGATGGGAGAAGATACTCATCCATGATACACTAGATAAAGAGTTAATATCCAAAATCAATAAAGAATTCATACAATTTAACACCAAAAAAACAACCAATGCAATTAAAAAATGGGCAGATGATCCAAATAGAAGTTTCTCCAGAGGATGTACAGATGGCCAATGGACAAGTGAAAAGATGCTCAATGTCACTACTCATCAGAGAAATGCAAATTAAAACCACAATGAGATATCACCTCACACTTGTCGGAGTAGCTATTATCAATAACTCAACAAACACAAGTGTGCTGACAAGGATGTGGAGAAAAGGGAACCCTCGTGCACTATGGGTGGGAATGCAAATTTGTACAGCCATTATGAAAAGCAGTATGGAGGGTCCTCAAAAACTAAAACTAGAACTACATTATGACCCAGCAATTCCATTTCAGAGTATTTATCCAAAGAAATCCAAAACACTCATTCGAAAAGAGATATGCACCCCTACAGTCACTGCAGTGTTATTTACAAAAGCCAAGATGTGGAAGCGGCCCCAATGCCTATCAATAGACGACCAGATAAAGAAGATGTAATGTATACAATGGAATATCACTTGGCCATAAAAAATTAAATCTTACCTTTTTGCAACAATATGGATGGACCTAGAGGGTATTATGCTAAGTGAAAAGTCAGACAAAGAAAAACAAATACCATATTATTGCACTTAAATGTGGAATCTGAAAAACAAACAAAACAGAAACTGACTCATAGACACAGAGAACAAACTGATGGTGGCCAGATGGAAGGGTGTCAGGGGAGCAGGGTGAAAAGGTGAAGGGATTGAGAAGTACAAATTGGTAGTTACAAAACAGTCAGGGAGCCCTGGCTGGTGTGGCTCAGAGGATTGAGTGCCAGCCTGTGAACTAAATAAAGGGTTGCCAGTTTGATTCCCAGTCAGGGCATGTGCCTGGGTTTACAGGCTAGGTCCTCCCACCCCCATTAGGGGGGTGTGCAAGAGGCAACCACATACTGATGTTTCTCTCCCTCTCTTTTTGCCTCCCTTCCCTTCTCTCTAAAAAATAAATAAAATATTTTTAAAAAGCAAAATAGTCATGGGGGTGTAAAGTACAGTAGGGAATATAGTCAATAATATTATAATAATGTATGGTACCAAGAGGGTACTAGACTTATTATGGTGGATCACTATTTTTTGTAAGTTATATAAATATCTAACCACTACGCTATAACTGTACACCTGAAATTAATGTCAAATAATACTAAATATTGATTATAATTGAAAAATAAAAAATATATTTAAGATATAGGGTTGGCCAAAAAGTCCATTGCTTTTTTCTGTAAAATAAAAGATATTTTTCATTTTCACCAATAACTTTATTGATTTGGATATTTTGAGTATGTCAGCTACCTCCCTCTATTGGCTTCTAGTAAGCAGAGGCCCAGGATGCTGCTAAATATCTTCCAATGCCTAGGATAGCCCCACAGCAAAGAATTATTTGACCAAAATGTCAGTAGTACCAAGAAACTTCGCAAACCACTTTTGACATGTTCAATCTGTCACAGCACCTTCTCCACACACTGCACAAATCTTTGCATTTCAGTTGTGTTTTTACCTTTCTTGAAATAATAAAGCATAATACACTGAACACATTGCATATCTTCTATCTTCAATGTTAAAATGGCTACACAAAAATTTTGATAAGTTTTTTTTAATGCACACTGATCTGACAGCTGTCACAATACAATACAACAAAACTGTTTGGAATGAAGTTAAAGACAAGTAAGCACTACTAGAGCCATCTTATGGAAAAAAACGTAACAGACTTTTTTGGCCAACCCAATAAAAATATTTAAAGCAACATTATTTATATTAGTGGAAAGTTTAAAAGCATCTAGATATTTAACATATGGGAAACTAGTTAAACAACCAATAGCACAGCATGTAATAATACTATTTAGCCCTTAAAATTATTCATGACAAGCTTATAAGCCAAATGTTTATAATATAATGAAAAATAAGCATGAAATGAAACTATACTTATATTCTCAATTATGCTAAAAAAATTCTGAAAGAAATTATGTGAAAAGATTAAAAGCCAATCAGTAAAAGAATCGCTGGTGATATCTTTCTTACCTCTATGCCTTTTTGAAACTAGCTTTTTTTCTAAAGCAAATATTTAAAAAGAATTCATGTCTCAAGAAACAGAAATAGTGCTATCTTGAGCTATAGATAAAGAATGAAGAAATATGGTTTAAAAGTTATGGTGAGGAAAAAACCATGCAACTATTTAAAATGTTTATAGAGAACTTGAAATAGTGTTGTTGTTGTTGTTTTTTAATTTTAGAAAGAGAGGAGGGAAGGAAGAAAATATCAGCTGGCTGCCTTCCATACATGCCCCTAACCTGTGACCCTTTGGTGTGCAGGATGATGCCCAACCAACCGAGCCACACTGGCTAGGGCTGGAGTAGCCTATTTTAAAGCTTAGATTATAGTGGTAAGTGAAAAAAAAGCCATCTATAAAAAGTTATAAAAACGTTTCTAACCCACAAATAAAAAATATTGCAATAAAACAAACTACGACATTAAAAGTTCATTTTTTAAGTAGACAAAATAGGAGAGAGGAATTCCATCTACAACAGTAGAAAAAAAAGTAAAATAAATAATATTTTTGGCAAGGAAGATACAAGCCTTATATGAAGAAAACCATAATATGTTCCCAAAGAGTATAAAGATCAAAATAAATGGGAAAACCATTTTCCTGAATGGAAAATTAAAATTAAAATGTTAATTATTCCCAAATTAATTTATAAATTTAATATGATTCCAATAGTAATCACAAGGACTTGACAGTATGGCTTTGGATACAAGGATAAAAAAAACTGATGGAGCAGTACAGAGACCCTAAAAAATCCAAATAAATGTGAAAATATTTTAAATATGATAATGGTAGGACCTCAACTCAGATGGGCAAGAGTGAACTATTTACCCAGTAGCACTGACACTAGTAGCTGTCAGACTGAAAGAAAATAAGAGTAAATTTCTACTTCAAAGTACAAACAGAACTAAATTACAGACAGGTCTGCATCAAAGAAAAATAGAAATATAAAACAACAAACTGTAAAAATAATAGAGAAAAATACAGAAGAACCTCAGGACAGGATACTCTACAACCAAAATTTTAAAGATTCATAGAATTAACTGCATAAAGTTTTTAAATTTCTACACAGCAAAAGACACCATAAATATAGTAAAACAATAAATGAAGACTGGAGAACATGTTTACAGGACATATAACTGAAAAAGGATTAATAGCTATAGTACATGAAGAGCTTTCTACAAGTGGGTAAGAAAAAAACAAGAAACTAGCTCTGGCTGGTGTGGTCCAGTGGATTGAGTGCCAGCCTGCAGATCAAGGGGTCACCAGTTCGATTCCCAGAGAGGGCGCATGCCTGAGTTGTGAATGGGTCCCCAGTTGAGGATGTGTAAGGGGCAACCTATTGATGTATCTCTCGCATGTGGATTTTTCTCTCTCTCTTTCTTCCTCCCTTCCTCTCTCTAAAAATAAATAAATAAAATCTTTTTAAAAAAACAAAAAGAAAACCCAAGAAGCTCAAAAATTTTTTTAAAAAATTAAAGATGAACAAACAAAGCACAGAAGAAGGAAATGTAGTTGGCCAATAAACATATGAAAAGATATTCAATCTCATTAATGGCCAAGAAAATTGTCACAATACTAAGATACCAATTTAGAGCAATCATTTTTAAAACCATAGATCTAGCAAGAATATGTTTAAATACTGTTGATAGAAACACAAATATGAATTGCCACATCTTTCTGCAAAAAGATCAGGAAATGCAATTTTTTAAATAAACTCTTTGGCCAAGCAAGCATTCCTACTTCTAGGAATGTCTCCTATAAAAATAAAAGCACTGCTAATTAGAAAATGAGCAAAAACCAGACATTTCACCAAAGGGGATGCACAAACTAGCACATAAAGTATGTTCGACATCATCATTATCCATTAGGGAAACGCAAATTAAAACTCCAATGAGGTATGCCTACACTCCTATAAAAATGGCTAAAATAGAAAATTATGACAATATGCAATGTTGTCAAGAACACAGAGAAACTGGGTCCCTCACATTCTGATGGGTATGTAAATGGTAGAGCCAGTCTAGAAAACAGTTTGCCAGTTCCTTATAAAACTAAACATTCAAATATTGTACAACCCAGCAATTGTACTCTTCGGTACTTATCTCAGAAAAATGAAAACTTAAGTTCACATTAAAAAAAACTTGTATATGAATGTTTACAGCAGCATTATTTACAATAACCAGAAACTGAAAACAAGCCAGATGTCCCTCAGCAACTTAATGAACAGACCACAGCGTATGCACACCATGAAATGCTGCTCAGCAGTGAAAAGGAGCACACTATAGACACATGCAACAGCCAGGATGGATCTCACAGGAATTACGCTGAGTAGGGGGAAAGCCAGTTCCAAAAGGTCTACACGCTGTATGGTTCCATTTACATAACATTCTTGAAACAACAGAATTACAGAAATGAGGCACAGACCAGTGATAGCCAGGAGTTAGGGATGAGGAGGGAGGGAACGGAGGTGCGGTAGGCATGGTTACAAAAGCACAAGGAGAAGCGTGCTGTGGGGATGAAGCTATGCTGTGTCTTCACTGTGCTGGTGGACAGTGAACCTACACAGGGATGAAACTGCACAGAATTAAATGCACATACACAAATAAGTGTAAGTAGAACTCGGGAAAATTTAAATACTGGGCTAGAGTTTTAGAAGATGTTACATTGTGGGGAACTGGGTACAGAGTAAACGGAATCTTTCTATACTATTTCTTATAACTACATGTGAATCTACAATTATCTCAAAATTAAAAGTTTAAATAAACAATTAAACATAAACTCTCTAGAAGGCAAGGATATATGTATATACAAATATTTTTACGACAGCACTGTTTACAACAGCAAAAGCAAAAACAAAACTGGAAACAACCAGAGCATTCATTGCCAGGAGAACAGTGAAGTTACAGCACCTCCACACTACAAAATATTATATGGACATTTTTAAAGAATAAGATTCCATACTTAATCAACCCAGAGAAGCACCTTTTCCTCCACATTTTGTGTTTCTGAAATTCAGATTTGCCTCATAATTAATGAAATTACACAATTAAACCTGACATTGGTTTTTCTTTCTTAACTATACATAAAGATGCCATAGATGGCCAGATTTCTTAAGCAAGTTAAAAGTAATATAAAGGGTATGTCCTCCCAATTACTTGCACATCTGCTATTATGTGGGTGGGCTTAAACATCCCTGAAAATTGAGGCAAACTCTTCCAGAACAAGGGTGATGACAGCTGAGGCTGTGCATCTCACCCTCAGTATGACAGCACCAACCTGCAGGGCCTCTCGCTCCTTGCTATACCAGGGGTCGTAGGACCAGAGAGTCAAATCAACACAGTGCTCTCAATTAGTCCTATGTGCTTTGGCCCTAAGCATCATCTCTCTCTGTGCTAGTGAGGGGAATGAAAGTAAATTGCATCCCAGAGATAAAAGGCCAAAAAGATATGTGAGAAAGATGGCAACCACCTAAAAGAAACTAAAACTGAATCCTAGACTTATCACATACACCAGGGGTCCCCAACTCCTGGGCCATGGACCAGTACAGGTTGGTGGCCTGTTAGGAACAGGGCCGCCCAGCAGGAGGTGAGAGGCAGGTGAGCAGGTAAGAGGCAGGTTCATCTGTATGTACAGCTATTCCCCATTACTCCCATTATCACCTGAGCTACACCTCCTGCAGATCAGGGCAGCATTAGATTCTCATAGGAGCACAAACCCTACTGTGAACTGTGCGTACGAGGGATCTAGGTTGCAAGCTCCTTATGAGAATCTACTGCCTGATGATCTGAGGTGGAGGTGAGGCTGTGAAGCTACCGCTGGGGAGCAGCTACAAATACAGATCATTGTTAGCAGAGAGGTTTGACGGCACAGAGACCATAATAATTCAACTGCTTGCAGACTCATATCAAAACCCTGGCAGTGAGTGGCAAGTGACAAGTAAGCTGCATCAGATGGCAGGCTATAAAGCCATCTAGCACCCTCCCTGGACCATGGAAGAACTGTCTTCCATGACCCAGTCCCTGGTGCCAAAAATAACAGGGACTGCTGCCACAGACCAGAAAAAAAATAAATTCCAGCTGGATTAAAGGGTTATCTGTAAACAATAAAAATTTACAAGAAAATTAAAAAGACCATATGCACACTTGCATGTTAGGGAAGATCTTAAAATAATGAAAACCCAGAAACTGGTAAATAGGTATTACCAGTTAAAAAACACTTAAGCATGTAAAAAAAATTCCAATTTTAAAAATTATATTTCATTGATTATGCTATTACAGTTGTCCCAAATTTTCTCCCTTTGCCTCCTCTACCCAGCTCCCTCCCACACACACCCCCCTCAGGCAATCCCCACACCACTGTTCATGTCCATGGGTCATGCATATAAGTTCTTCAGCTACTCCATTTCCTACACCGTACTTTACATCCACATGGCTATTCTATAACTACCTATTCATACCTCTTAATCCCCTCACCTCTTCACCCATTCTCCACCCCCCAGTCTGGCAACCATCAAAATGCTTTCTGTATGCATGATCCTGTCTCTGTTCTTCTTGTTTGCTTAGTTTGCTGTTTGGATTCAACTGTTGATAGGTATGCATTTATTGTCATTTTATTGTTCATAGTTTTGATCTTCTTTTTCTTAAGTCCCTTTAACATTTCACATAATAATGGTTTGAAGAGGATGCACTCCTTTAGTGCATCCTGTTCTACATCTCCCTTCCTCCTACCAGGATGGATGTAGTTTCTTTAATTCTGTAATTGTCAGACTTCCATTCAACTCAATTTCTGAATTTTCTGAGTGATGGCTGTTCTATGGTTTAGTTGTAACTTTGATGTGGTTGTGCAAGGAGATGAGCCATGTCTGCCTACACCACCATCTTGACCAGAAGTCCCTGTTCCTCCACATAAAGATTTTTAAATCTAGTATTATAATAGATAATACTATCTGTGCTTACAAAGGTAATGGACAAAACAAATTGAAAAAAATTTACAGTGCAGAAAGCAGACAAAAGGTTAATCAATTACTATAATATACAAAGAGCTCTCATGAATTGATAAGAAGACAAACCAATAAGAATTCGGAAAATAATATGAAAACGCTGTGCACAAAAGAGTAAAACCTAATAATCAACAAACATTTTTTAAAACGATAACTGAAACTCATTAGCAATCAAGGAAATGCAAAGTAAAGTGACAGTGAGCTGCCACTTCTCACCCATTAGACTGACAAAACTTCTAAACAATACTCAAAACTTTTAAGCAAGAAAGAAAGGGGTAGTCTTCTGCACTGCTGGTAGAAATTTACAGAAAAACACCTGACCACAACTATCAAAAATAAACACATATTCTCCTTGACAAAGCAACCCAACTGACTGTAAATCTAAGCTTAAGAAATAAAATCCTCAGTATACAAGAAAAGATGCACCCTACCTGGTGTGGCTCACTTGGCTGGGTATTGTCCTGCAAACCAAAAGGTTGCTGGTTCCATTCCCAGTTAGAGCACATGCCTGAGTTGTGGGTTTTGGACCCAGTCCGGGCACATATGGAAGGCATACAATCAATGTTTCCCTCTCATATCAATGTTTCTCTCCCTTTCTTTCTCCCTCCCTCCCTCTCTCTTTAAAACAAAGAAAAGAAAAAAAAAAGATGCTCAAAGATGTCTATTGGTTCATTGTCCATAGTAACAAAAATTGGACACAAAGGCAGTATTATTACTTCATAGGCAATTGTACATCTGCATCGTGCAAGCAATATAATGCAGCCTTTTAAAACAGAACTATTACTTGGAAAGATTTTGACAATAATGCTAAGAGAGATAATACAGATGCAGTATACACATATGAAATTCAATTTTTATAAAACAATGGCAATAAAACCTATGTGTATATACATATACATATTTTATTTATGAAAGATTATATGAATGTGGAAGAAAAAATATTAAACAAATAATTTTTCATCATTAACATAGGTTATCCACAGAGAGGAAGAAAAACATATGATAGAGAATAAAAAGGCCAAGAAAAAAATTAGACAAAGAAATGCAAACTTGGTAATTGCGAAAACTCACAAGGCAGTAATTTTCAAGATACTATAAGCATGAAGATCTGAGGATGGCCTACAGGCATGTAAAAGAAATCAAATAAATGTTTTTAACCAGAGGAACCAGAAACTGGAAAAATAGCCATTTTTAAATGGGTTAAATCACAATATCTGGCCATTTCCAAAAGTTATTAATAGAAACACAATAACTGCATTCTCTGGGGTAGACAGACCTCCAACTCTTGGTCCGGATGCAAACGCTGCTTAGAACTGTCTTGTCAGATGAGAAGCTTCGATCAAGAGCAAAAGATGGCAGCTGAGAAGAAATCTGCTGAAGAAGCTGGCCAATCAAAAGGGAAAAAAACACAGAGAAACACAAGAGCCCCTAGATACAGGAGTGAATAAATGGGGAATGAGGACACATAAAAGTGACATTAAGTCAGTGGCCCACAGAATCTCCAAGTTTGACCAGAGCCCATAGACTAAGAGAAAGAAACTCCACACCAAAACCTTGCTTTAAAACAAAATAAAAAGAAAACAACGTGCATTTGTCCTGATTTCAGGTCACACGTAGAGCCAGAACATTTACGTCCCATCCCCCAGGTCCATCAGTCACTCAGTCTTACCAAGGCTCAGTCCTAAGGCTTCTCAATCCTTCTGTCTCGTCCCCCAATACAACCACTTTGACTCAGCTGTCCACTGCACAGAGCCACCTCTCACTGTCCTCTCGGACTCCAGCTCCTTTCCACCCAACCCCCTGGGGCCCTGAACAGAAGCCAGCCTCCTGAAATGTAAAGTTATGTCATTATTTATCTTCATTTCTTAGTTACCCATATCACACTTTGCTATGTGTATATAGTACATGACACAATTTTAGAGAGAACAGAGATGAACAATTTTTATGTTAATCATTTCAATGTGTAAAGAATATAATGTAACCAGCCATCAGTCTTTGATTTCACTGATAGTATTAACTATGACAAGAGCAGAGTAGACAGGGCCTAGAAATTCTACCTCAAGCCAATCTCTGGCTCAGACTGTACATAGAAATAGCAAAAACTGCAATAATGGTATACAAATGGCCATAGCTTCACAAACAAACACCAGACCTCCAGTCACAATGGAGGCATAGGTAAACACAGCTCGCCTCCTCACACAACCACATCAAAATTCGTGGCTTTCCATCCCAGCCCTCCACACATATGGTACATCATCTATGATCACACCACTTGCTTTTATATCCCTGCACCGTCACATTTGCTATTCCCACCTCTTGGAATCCCTGTCCTACCCATTTGACCACTAAAGATCCGGTACACACCTCTCACGTCTGGACTCTAATTATTGCTACAGGCCACCATGACTTGCCACAATTGACACATCTACCTCCCTGATTCAATTTTCTAGTTCCTTGAAGACAGCAACCATCTCATCCAGTTTGCATCCCAATGCCAACACAGTGATCTATAAATAAATATCTGTTGAATGGAGGAATTAATGAGCAATCATTCTAGCCTTTACTTTCCAAATTATCCAAACACTGGTATATCTATACACAGAAAGGAGACAAATTGAGTTTACTAAGTTCTTACTGGGTATGCCAAGCAAATATTATATTACATCTAATCCTCAGTAGGAAATGGGCAACATGATCATCATCTGATTTTCCAGATGGTGTAACAGAGATCTAGATAAGCTAAGTCCAAAATTACACAGCTGGCAATTGGTGACTTGTGGCCACATGGGCCATAGAAAAGTATGTCTGACACCCAAGCTCATACTTCACGTTCACGTCCTCTCTCCACTATCAGGATGTGATGATGGCAGTGATGAGGGCAGTGCTGACGTATCATTTCCTACGGGACAAGCATGCTCTCAGCAACTACCAATATCAGCGATATATGTATATATGTATTAAAATTCAGACACGGAAATGTGCTTAGACTTGCTAAATGCCCTAGAGCTTCCTGATTGCTAAAAATACTGTTTTTCCCAAAAAATCAATTCATTTGATGAATATAGTAAAATAAAAGAAGATACAATGTGGAATTATCTACTATAGAGCCTCAAAGTAGAAATAAAGTACTCAAGGGGGGGAATAAAGAATCTAATTAATGAAACTCAGAATTTTTGGCCAGACTTGAAAAATTAGAATATCTAGTCAACACCTCAAACTAATAAGAGGCTGGTAAGGACCTTGTGACAAACTGAAGATAAAAATCACATGATGAAGATCTAGAGACATTCAAAAGAGGAAAAGGAATGCCTGAAAAAGCCATCTGGTTTCATAAGAGTCCAGAGGAACACATGTGACGGTTTTCACTACACTAAGAATAACATGAGGGAATAGGAAAGGGCAGCTGATTTTGTTTTTTTCATCTTCCTAAAAAGTTCAAAATGTTTCTAATTCTTCAATAGGTACAGAAAAATCACCAAAACAAATCACTCCTCCTACTCTTCCCTGGAAGCCTTGTAAAGGAGAAAAATGCTCTTCTTTGATTTCTTCAGACATAGTCAAATGAAAAGATCACAAAAATGTATAATTTCTAACTGTTCTGAGAGGACTACACAAAGCCAACACGCTGCCACCCATAACGGTAGAGAAATCCAGTGTACAGTGTCCAGTGTCCAGTGTAACGGTAGAGAAATCCAGTGTCCAGTGTCCAGTGTCCAGTGTAACGGTAGAGAAATCCAGTGTACAGTGTCCAGTGTCCAGTGTAACGGTAGAGAAATCCAGTGTACAGTGTCCAGTGTCCAGTGTAACGGTAGAGAAATCCAGTGTACAGTGCACAGTGTCCAGTGTAACGGTAGAGAAATCCAGTGTACAGTGTCCAGTGTCCAGTGTAACGGTAGAGAAATCCAGTGTACAGTGCACAGTGTCCAGTGTAACGGTAGAGAAATCCAGTGTACAGTGCACAGTGTCCAGTGTAACGGTAGAGAAATCCAGTGTACTTCCTCACCAAGTGTCAAGACCCTGGACACAAAATCATGATGACAGTAACTGCAGCCAACACTCGCTGGACACTTACCAGCTGCGAGGCACTGTTCTAAGGGCTGCCCATGAAGCAACAACACCTCTAGGCAGTGAATGCTACTTCTACTATCCCTGTTAACAGATGAGGACATTGAGGCACAAGGTCAGAATCTTGCCCACAGTCCAACACAACCCAAAACTGGCAACACCAGGATTCAAAGTCTGAATTCCAAATTCTGCAATCATTCTGCTACCCTGAGATTTGGGTTGTTACTCATAATTCCAAAGAAAAACTTCCAGGTTATGTTTTGTAATCTCACATGGGAAGAAGGTGCTTCTGTGGAACAGTAATGTATCTAGTCTTTGAGGTCACTTCCAGAGCCTGCTGAGCTCTTGGGACATTATATCAAAAGGTATGTCACAGCCTCTCCACAGGCCAAGTCTGACTGACAGAATGTGGAATAATTTTAATGAAGCACAAGAATGGGCTTTTGTTCCTGGGGAAAACAGAGCAGGAAACAACACCAACAGAAAAGGAGGAGGAGAAACATCCACGGTGGAGCCCAGTGACTGCCACCACTTCCTTCTGATAAGGTTTCTAAGGACAACATCTGACAGGAAAAAACAAGCCCTGCCTGTCATGTCACTTTGTGTGAATGTTGTTTTACACTTCATGTCAGGGCTGTTGCATCTTGCTCTGTGATCTCACAATACGAAACAAATCTTTCTCCCATGTGCATGTGTGCACTTACACTTACTCACACGGTGCATTTTGGTTTTGCACAGAAAAACACTGTGCATTAAGCAGGCCCCAAAACCAAACAACAGCTTCAGTCCGGCCAGCACTCCCCAAACTTCAGTCACAAACACCTCAGCCACTTCTGTCACATCTGAGGATATGTACTCTTAGTTACTTGTCTTAAATTTGACTCACCTTTTTCTCTCAGGCTTGTTTTAAAACGAAGAACTCTATCGCTGTTGCCAACGGAAAGCCAGCACAGTGGGCTCTAAACAGAGCAGCCCTGAAGAGAAGACTGAGCCTGAAACCCGCACTCTGTCTCAAGGGGAGAAGGGGGCTACTAGAGAGTATCATTTTGAATTGACTGATACTTCAATTTTTATAGGTCAAAAACAATCAAATACTGGCAATTTCATTTCATTCAACTTAATATTATTAACACCAAACCAAGTCTCTCCCCAAAATAAATGAGACATAAAAAGAACTTAAAGGAAAATAATTAAGCCACTAGGCAATTGAAAGGAACTTAATGCCGCGACTTTTAACACTTAAAATAATGTTTAGTACCTGCAGTGATACAAATCTCTCGATTTGTAAAACTCTGCTAGAAAAACAAGGGGATGTAGCATCAGTGAGTGAAGACCGTATTGGAAATGTGAAGTCCGTGCTCCAGTACCGTTCAACTGCCCAACAGCCATGCAACCCGCCTGTGCCCCCAGCACTGGCACTTCAGAGACGGTAAATACATGCTGCACAAATGACCAACCCCCAAGCTTTTATGCCTGTGAAAGTAAAAAATTTATCCCCCTCTTATTCTCCTGGGGTCCTTTTGAGGATCAAATGAGATGGATGACACAGACGTCAGCATTTTCAAACCAGACAATGCTGTCACAAGAAAGAATATCCTTATCATACAGCAGTGACAGGGGACAACTGCTGGGAATTTTGGCCACCCTGTATTTATTCCACCTTCATAACAGCACCCAGCTGTCATTCTGAAGGTTTGTTTCTTACTCCCTGTCTACTATCTTGATGGGATGGTGAACCCAGATAGAGTCTTTGCACTACACAAGCCACTGGGGTCCCAGGAAACTCCTTCAGCCAAATCCTTCTGCTGGTGGCCAGGAGGTGCCCAAGTGACCTGAGACTGAACAATCAGATGCTTCCTCCCTGGAATGTCAATCTGGAGCAGAAAGAGAGAGGATCAGGAAACAACTAGTGTTCACTCCAGTAGTGGGGCCTTAATTGTACCACCATTCCTGCTAGGAGACCTTTTCTGGGCTCTTATTTGCAGCTTATGAATCTTCCAAAGCTGCCTTGACTTCTTCCTGTTTCCAAAATCTAGCCTGCCATCACTTCCATAAGATCACAATATCCTCAACTGGAACAGATTTCTATTGCTTTTCACCAAAGAGCCCCGGCAGATACACCAGTGTACTATCCTTTCGAAGGTTCCTACTGATGTTCATCCGACCAGCCGAACTCTATAGCTGCAGTCACCAGCCAACACCTCATATTCTTGCCTGAAACCTTTCCTAAGACAGTAGATAAATGTGAAATGTATTCAAAGATAACACCTGGCCGTTTAAGAAAAATCTCTTCCAATTATCCATTACTTCTTAGTGAACATAAGAATTAGATCCTGGAGGAGAATAATGTAAGAAGAGACACATACGAGAAGTTCCATTTTCCAAAGGGGACTGAGAACCATGCCCAGAGTTACATGGAAAGAAATCTTCCATATCCAGTTGTCCCTTTAAGAACAAAAAAAAACAGTAACAAGGCTCACTAATTCACTTGTGCCCTTCCATTCTACTGCAGTCTACCACCTGCATGGGTAGGTGTCACGGGCTGAGTAACAAGTGTCCCAGTCAGAATTCCTCCCTGAGGAGCAAGGACCTCTTTATATGGAATGAAATTAACATTTCTACATGGCTGCCATTTTTACATGCAGTACATGACTTCATCCTCACAAGTGGCTAGGTAGATACCAATGTGTGGGTTTCCCCCAGATCGCCAAGCAATTCTCCAACGCAAGCTGGGTGTCCTACAATTCAATTCAATTCTGATACTATCTACCTGGAGACAGCATCAGATCCCACAGGTTGAGGTTGACTCAATCCTACAAGACCATACCAGCCCCTGACCTCAGGTGACAGTTGCAACTCCAGGTTGTCTGTCACCTATGCTCCTGACTAACCAGCTATATATCTCAGAGGTTCCGTGGGCTCCTGTTCGGTTTCCATTAATTTGGTAGAGTGGCTCACAGAACTCAGAGAAACATTTTACTTACTAGGTTACCAGTTTACCTAAAAAGGATATAACTCAGGCCCTGGCCAATGTGACTCAGATGGTTGGAGCATCATCCCAACCAAGGACTGAAAGGCTGTGAATTCAATCCCCAGTCAGGGCACATACCTAGGCTGTGGGTTCAGTCCCCCAGTTGGGGCACATACAAGAGGCAACCAATCAATGTTTCTTTCTCACATCGATGTTTCTCTCTCTCCCCTCCTTCCTCTCTCTAAAAAGCAATGCAAAAAATGTCCTCAGTTGAGGATAAAATTAAATTTTTTTTAATGTTTAAAGGATATAACTCAGGAACAGCCAGGTGGAAGGAAAACAGATGAGGAAGTATGTGGGAAAGGGCATGGAGCTATCCTACTCTCTCAGAGAGGGCCCTCTCCCAGCACCTCCAAGTGTTCACCAACCCGGAAGCTCTACAAACCTTGTCCTTTTGCGGTTTTGTGGAGGCTTCATTACACAGGCGTAAGTGACTAAACCACTAGCCACTGGCAACTGGCAACTGAACTCAATCTCCAGTGCCTCTCCCCTCCCCAGAGGTGGGGGTTTCTCCTGCCAACCAGCTCCTAACCTTTGGACTTTGAAGATTCATTTGACATAACAAAAGACACTGTTATGGATATCATCACCTTGAAAATACCAGGAGTTTTAGGAGGTCGGTGCCAGAAATGGGAACAAAGAACAAATGTACTGTATTTTTAGGACTATAAGATGCACCGGACCATAAGACGCACCTAGGTTTTAGAGGCGAAAAATAGGGAAAAAATTTTTGAAGCAAAAAATGTGGTAAAATATTTAATAACCTGTAACCCCACTCCACCGCTGCCACCCCACCCCTCAAAGCAAGCCAGGTAAGCTACATTCAAACTATAAGACACCCCCCCCTTTTCCTCCCAAATTTGGTGGCTTTGTCTTATAGTCTGAAAAATACAGTGTGTCTTTCTTATAAATCACAGTACCACAAAAGACCTAATTCTTGGGCTCAGAGAGGTAAGGCAAATGACACAGCTGAAAGAAAGGGAGAGCCAGGATTCAAAGACAGACCTTGAGAGCCCATGCACTCTCATGCCAGCCTGCCCAGGGCATATCAACAGCCTCCGAAAGAACTGAAACAATAAATCACCCTAATGACCAATGCCACAAACATACTGAGAACCTAATGTGTGGCAGGCACAAAATGTGCAAAATGCTGAGAAGTAAAAAAATCAAGAAGCCGCCCTGCCCGCAAAGCCTACAAGCCTAGTGGTAGCATGGCTATTTAAACACTTGACTATGGTACAATGCGATGTACACACTCAACCAGACCATAGATCTTTGCCGAGCATCTTCTAGATGCTTCTAGAGACTGGGTATATACATCAGTGAACAAGACAGCATAATATCACTACCCACACAAAGCTGACATTATGGCATAGGAGGCAGAAATAAACAAAATAGAAAAGCATAATATACAGAGTGTTAGTTGGTGATAAGTGTTATGGAGAAAAACAAAGAGGAATACAAGTGTAAGGGAGTTGGTACCATCTTAAATCTGTCCCAATTTCAGATAGTCCCCACAGCTCCATTAGAAAGTAGCACTTCACACTGTGCTCATGACTGGCAAAGTGTCACAGAAGAACGAGGGTGTGAAAGGACAGAGAAGGGAACTGGCTCTGCTAGGTGGGTAATGGTGAGAGGGTGTGGGCTGTGGAAAGTCTCCAGAATGAGATGAGGTCTGAGCAAGTGAGTTTCCTTCCCTTCCCTTCCCTTCCCTTCCTCTGCAGGAAGATGTCTCCTGGCCTCACCACTGCAGGGCATGAATCAGCTCAGAATGACTTCACAAAGCATTTCCAACAAATGCCTGTGGGTCTGTCATCTTTGCCAAAATCTGTGTCGCCCGTGATCAATGTTATAAGCTTATGCAATCATGTCAGCCTTTTGTGGGTCATGAAGGCAAATGGCAATTTTTAGGACTTTTTTAAATTATAACAGAAACACATAATCACAGTGTAACAGGGGGGTCTAGCCTGATTGCTGGGAGGTGGGGAGAAATCCCAGAGTGAGAGGTTGCATCCCCCTGGAGAAGGGAAGGGCCAGAGGAAACCCCAAGGCAGAGAATTGAAGAAATAGCCTGCCCTGCTCCAAAGAAGGGAGGGACCCCTGAGAGGGGCTGGAAAGGGCCAAAGGCAGCCCTGGAGCTGAAGCATGATTCCATACCCCCCAGGCAACAGTAAACAACTAACACTCCTGACACCTCTTGTCCAGAGCCCGCATGGGCTCTGGGGGCTGAAAGGCCACAATGCACATGTAAAACCCTTTTACCTCATTCTGGATCACTGCAGCCAGAGGAGAGGCTAGGACACTGTAAGCCGACACATGTGGTGAACGTCGGACCAAAGTGGCTAAAAAGTGGGACACTCACACAGCATGTAGGATTTGGGGGGAAAGATTTAAAAAGGTGGGTGAGCAACAGCTCCCTCTTTCTTCTTCACCCTTCGCCCCCAAGTAGGGTGGGGCACAAAGTGTTCTCCAGACCTGGTGAATGCCAGGCCCTGCTTGGATACCCTTTTGGCATTCCCCTCACTGACCTAGTCAGGAGTCAGCCCACGGAGGCTGAGTCCCGTGCACAAGACAGGTGCCCCGCCAGCAAAGGGCCCGCAGGACACCAGGCCCCACTAGTGGCTCTTGCCTTGCCCTGCTTTCACAGTCTGGAACAGGCTTGTGCAGGACACACACCCCGCCAGCAGCAGGCTCAGACAGGACACTGCGGCCCCATGCCACTAGGCACAGGTCCTGGACTGCTCCCATTCTCTTGCACTGAGAACATCACACAGACGCTTGGACTGGGCAAGTTTGCTAGCCCCAAGGGCACAAGCAACCCTGGACACTGGGGGCCCGGTGGACTGAGCCCCTCGCACGACCAGCTGCAGAGGTTTGACAGTGCAACCCAAACTAGGGAGAGGGAGGAAGCTGCAGTGAGGCAATGGAGACACAGGCCTCACAAGTGTGTGCTCCAGACAGAGAACTTGAAGCTGGAGAGATGGAGATCCATCCGTGTAGCAGCCTTGGACTCCACAAGGGCAGGTAAGAATGGAGGGGATCTCTGGGCATCAATTTGGACTTCAGTCTTTTTGGGAACATGGAAATTTCTGTGTTTTACACAAGAGAAAGGCCTGGAGTAGGGGAGCTCCCAACTCCCCCAGGTTGGGCACCATGTTAATAAAAGCCTTTTCCTTCCCCACCAATCTCTGTTTTATGGTTGTGTATGGCAGCAGGCAGCCAAGTCCCATTTAGCACTCTAACAACAGTATAAAATATGAAAAATATCAGGAAATATAAAGATTTGCAATATTCTTAATTCAACACTACCTGTGTTCATATTTTGGTACATTTTTTACCAGAGTTGTTTAATCCTACAGAGGTCATAGTCAAAAGAATTATAGTGTAGGTCCTATGTATCACACACCCTTACAAAATACTTGATATAACCAAACTGCTTAAACATTATGTCTTAACATTAGTCACATACAAACATGTAGCCAGTCATGGCTTTGGACCTGTGCACCTGATGTATGTAACAATATTTAAAAGAGTTTGCATCTCTCAAATCAGCTACAACCTCCTCAGGGTTAACATAAACTAGAATCACTCTACATCCATATAATTTCGTAACCTGCTCTTGTTAGTTTTACTAAATATAAAATTTTTTAATTCTATATATCCATTTTCTGCTTCAAAAAATTCTACACAGTTATGTTAATGGCTACATAACATTCCACTCTACTGATGCACTATAGTTTCTTAATCATTTCCCAATTGTCAAGCATTTGACAACATTTCTAAGTTGTCATTATTATAAATTTTCCCTGAAAATAACTGTATGCAGAAGGAATTTCCTTTTTTATTCATTTTTAGAGCAAGAGAAAGAGAGAGTAACATCAATTTGTTGTTCCACTTATTTATGCATTTGTTGATTGATTCTTGTATGTGTCCTAAGAATTGAACCTGCAACCTTGGCATATTGAGACAATGCTCCTGCCAACTAAGCTACCCAGCCAGGGCCTGCAGAAGGTATTTCAAGCAATTCCCCTATAAAAGATTCCAATGAGAATTATGGAAAGCTGGAAATACTTCAGAGTAGTCACTGCATAGACGGTCTACAGATCACCCAAATTTAATCACTGCACCCCTTGGCTGTAGAGGCAGAGTACAGAAGCCGGTCATCTCTAGCCACCTTTTTGCTCTTGACAATAAATGGTGTTAGGGGCAGAATATTTACCTGCTGTCAGAATCCGAGGCGATTTCCTTTCTCCCTCCAAAGCGGATCTGGCACTGCATGGAAAAAGAAGCCACTGAGATCAGCTGTTGGGATGGGACACTCGAATGTCACCAAACAGCCCACACAGGGTCACCAGGGACACAGGGCCAGAAACTCTGGGTTGCTGAGTCAGGGTGTCCTCAGCCCCGGGTGTCAGCCCAAGACATAGATGGCGGACATCCCAGCCTTCCAGCTGCCACTTAAAGGAAGTCCTTATGTCCCACTTGTACAGAAGTGCACCATGTGGGAAAACAATGCTAAGAGGAAAACAGAAGCACACAGCTTCTGCACATTATCTAAGAAACTTCTCTGTGTCAGCAGCTGGCAATGTATATAACACAGGGCTCTTAAAAGGCGATAACAAAAACTTCCACAAATCTGCAATGATAAGTTGTTATGACTGGCTAGAAAATTATGACAGCATAAATCATACTTCAAACATGTCATCTGGTTGTTCAGAGTGACAATTTACCCAGGGTGGGTGCAAACAAAAGCCAAGTATTTTACATTTTTTAAATTGTAAATATAGAAAACATAAAATTAACAGTTTAATCATTTCTAGTTAATACAATTCACAATACTGTGCAACCATCACCACTATCTACTATTCTCTTTTAAAGATGTGTAATCTCCAATGTGGGTAGCAGGCTTACAAGATTTCTGAAGTTTCTAACTAAAAGACCATATATAAAATTTAAATGATACATTTGTCAAAATTTATAGGACTGAATATTCGAAATTAGTGTATTTTGTTGTATGCAAAGTGTGTCTCAAAAATGTTGATTTTTAAAAGACAGATATATAATACTTTTGTCCCCCCAAATAATAATAATAACAACAATGGCAGATCCGGGCAAAAGCTCCAAAGTATTTCTGTTTAACTGCTACCCTTTAAAGTAGTTCCACTTGTCTCCTAATCTTCTTGCCATTGTTTCCATCTCTGGAGCAAAGACAGAAGAAATTAATAATGTGGGCTCCTAATTTACAGTGGACCAGGGGCTGGTCGGACTTGTACCTACTTTAACAAATGCAATTCTCTCAACATCACTGTGAAGATCAGTGACCAGATTACAGAGAAGAAGAATGCCCAGAGAGGCTAGATGAGCTGTCCAAGCACACACAGCTGGGAAGAAATGAAACTGGCATTTGACCCCAGCTACACCTGAGCTTGTGTTGTTTCGCCCTATCAGGACACCCCGAGGCTTGGGCCGATGCTAAAGTCTCTGAGCTCACCTAACACCTAACACAGTCAACACCTAACACACACCTTTATTAAAGCATTTACCTGTTATCTCCCTATATATAAGCACAAAATTGTTAGTCATCCCTTCCGAAAGGTGAACTACCTTGAATTCCCAGGGCTGGATCCTAGCTCTGCTACTTACTAACTATGACACCTGAAGAAAGTTATTGGACCTTTCTGAGTTTCTGTTTCTTTAGCAGTAAAATGGAAATAATTGTAGGAACTATCTCACAGGGTGGTTGCAGGACTAAATGTAAAGAATTTGGATGTAAAGCAGAGAGCCCAGCACATGACGAATGTACAATAAATGATATACGCCTGGTATACGCAGGCAAGAAAACATGCCAGCTCACGTCAATGCTCGTGTCCCACCCAGTCAAAAGCCAGGCATCAGAATAGCATCAAGCAATCAGACCAGAGCCCACCTGGAGGATCCACACCACCAATCCTGAGCATGGTTCATTCCTTCCTATCTCTGTTCTTATGCTCACAGGGACCCCAACCACCACCTTAGCACCCATAAGAGTTGCCCTAAAACACAATTGCTTGGGAGTAAGACTTTGAAACCCACTTCAATGCCCTTCTCAAAGGGACATCCTGAAGGATGCAGTCCTCCAGAAGGCTTGAGAAAGTTAGGACACAAGAATGCTTCTGTCCCTACCTCTGACAGCCTTCTCTATCATTTTCTGGGGGAAAATACTGACCTCACTGTTCCCAGATATGTCGGGAACTGCTCTGCCTGGTTTCAGGAGTTGTAACTGCCCCCCGTGGCTAAGGCTGAGTGAGCAACCTCCGGACTGTGAGCCACTAAGGAGACAAAGCTTATCTCCGTGGCAGGAGCACTGCTTCTGCTCCATCCATCTCTGGCCCCCAATGCTTGATCAGTTAGTCAATGACGGGTAAGACCCCTCAGAGAGGGGGGCAACCTAAGCCAGACACGATCACTTGGGAGGCCATCAAGAAAGGACTTGGGGGCTGCAGCAAAGTGAGGGCAAAGGATTCTCAAAACCCCTGGCTATTTTGACATAGCTCCAGTCCCCTTTCCATCTGGGAGAAGCTCTGGGAAAAGCACTTTCTGGCTCTAATCCACTTAAGCCTGAATCTTGACAGGGAGGGGGTGCAGCCCTCTGCCAGCTAGAGCGGTTTCCGGGGTGATCAGGCATAAGAAAGAATATGTAAAATCCTGTGAAACCTGCTTTTGTTTAGAATTCTCTCAATTAAATGAGGGTCCAAGGAAGAAGTGAGTTTGTTCCTCAAAGTTTTATGGCTCTTTAGCTATCTGACCCTGACTCAAAATAGGCCCTCAGAGTTCTTTGTTATCTATTGTTTGATCCTTACTGCCTGACATTGATTAATGAGCTTTGCCTGTATCCCTGTGTGTTACGAACCTAATAAATACCATTAAGGTAAGGACTCGAGGCCCTTCTCCTTTGAGAGACTAGCCACCTTTCCTCCCCAAGTAGATCATGTCTTGGTAGCATTATTTTCATCTGTGATGGCCAGGTGGGCTCAAGCCCCCCAACACAGATACAAAGTGGGGGTAAGTCTGACACTATTACTTGATCTCAAGGTCAAACATGAGCATTCCTCTTACCTGTTTCACTGCATCCAGCAGTCGCTCCAGCAGAAATTGTCTTTTAATGTCATTGTTCTGTGATCCTAAAATGCAACAATGCTTAATTAGTTCTGTTTGACATTAGCCTTCTATTAAGACTTTCTGACATATAGTATATGACTGTCCCCAACTAATATCAGCCTTCTCTTTAATAAAATCCACAACAAAACCAGGCACCAATAATTTACACCATTATTAATGAAGTTTGACCATTTCCCTGTTATTGCAGTGTGGAATGATCAAATCCAAGGTTAAAAAACCTTGGCACTACTGACATTTGGACCAGATGGTGGGGGCTACCCTATGAATTACAGGATGTCTAGCAGCACCCCAGGCCTCTACCCATGAGATACCATTTGCACACATGCATGCACACAAACATACACTAGTTATAGCCACGAAAATGTCTCTAGATATCCTCTGGAGAATAAAATTGCCCCCAGTTGAGAACCAATATTCTAACTTAAAATTCTAGCTTATGAGGGTAAGTTTCCTAGTGCATAGGCACGGCTTATTGGCTCACCTCACTATCACCTGCCACATCCCTTCCCCATGCCACTGCAACATAAGCTGAAAACCTGATTCCTCCTTTTCTAAGCTTCTCTTACGAGGCTGACCATAAGAAGTTCTAGCTAATGAGGTGTAAGCAGAAGTGCACTGGGAGGGCCCTGGGAAAATTATGTCATCCTAATAAAAGAGCAGATGCTAATGGCTTCATTCCTCCTTCCACTCTTATCCCTTAATCATAAACACATTGGGTGGAGCCAAGCAGCATCTTGCTACCATGAAGCAACAGGTCTGGAGGGAAGGCCAAGAGAATCACAAAGATGTCAGCCCTTATATCATTTTGCTGTTGAACCGATACTGGAAATCTACTACCTCACAGAGCAAATAACTCCATTTGTTCAAAACGCTGTACATTGGGCCGTTACTTACACCCAAAAGCTTTCCCAACTGATACATGCAGCATACACTGAACTCCTACTTAAAGAGGGTCTGGGGCAAGGACACTTCAAAATACCAGGCAGAACATTGTCAGAGCTACATCTGATGCTCCACAAGAGGCCCAGTGACTCCAACCAACAGAGACATGGCTACGTGTTATGATGCAACACACACAGAACACAGTTGTTTCAAAGGAGACTCAGATTCAGAGTTATAGGAACAGACGTTCCATACCATGAGTCCTGAACAGTCACCAGGCTGCCTCTTTCCTGGCCAACTCAACGTGGGCTTCTCCGGGGAGTATAAGCAGGGCACCACCTCAGAGATGGTCAGTGATTAAGCTGAGTCATGCCAGGGCTGCCCAGTTAATAACAACTGTGGCCTTGTGTTGAGCACTTCTTGCACACCAGACACTCAACTGAGTACTCTGCATGCATTATGTCATGTAATTTTCACAACCACCCTGCAAACTAGCCATTAGGATCCTCATACCACAGATGGGGAAAGTGAAGCTCACAGAGGACCAACAACTGTGTGCATTTACTCATTCGGTATTTATTTCATTTCAATTATGTACCAGGCAATGTTCTAAGGGCTGGGGACCCAGGAGTTAAATGGTAAAAAAGAGCTATCTTCTCATGGAGTAAAGTTCTATTAGGAAGAAACAAATAGAACCTAAGTAAACAACTAAATGAGATGATGTTAGAGAGTCATACCACAAAGAAAAAACAAATGGGCTGCTGAGACAGGGAGAGTCTGTCTCAGCAAGAGGGCAACATCAGCCGGGGCAATCCTGGAAGGCCTTTCTGCAGGTTTGACAGTGAGCTGAGCCCTTTACAAAGAGAAGGAGTGGCCATGAAAAGATATGCAGACCAGGGTTCCAGGCAGAACAAAGAGCCAGGGTAGAGCCCAGGAGACAGGAACAGACTTGGCCTCTGGTCTTCCAGGTCCAGAAGGAAGTCTGTTGTAACTTCAGCAAAAAGCAAAAAAGGGGAAGTAAAGAGCAGAGAGGTGGGCAGGGGCCAATCACAGAGGGTCTTATGGACCATGACAACAGGTTTAGTTTTTGTTCTGATTTGAGTACTAACTGGTGTAACTGTGACCTTGACTCAAGACCATGCCCTTCAAATGACTGTGCTAGAACTACCACCACACAAGGCTCCTTCCTCACTCCAGGCCTGGAGATAAAACCAGTCGGTAGATGCTCCATAGACACACAGTAATACATCTGACTTCCCAAATGTTGTCATTGTTATTTTACTAGAAGAGGTTTTGAGAAAGGACAGCCTACACATCATTCCCACCAGACAAGAGGCCATCTTGTAGCATCACTCATGATGGAGATCCCCGACCCAGGGCCCTCAAACATCTCTCTTGACACCTGTGTCTATCAATAAATCCTGCTGTTTATTTAGTAGAAGGTTTAGTTTCTGTTCTTCTCTAACACCATAATAGAGAAGTCAGGCTTGCTTTCTTCCTTTTCCCAAGTATTGCACCCAATAACTCCACTCACCCTTGGACAATGCCAGCTGGAAACCTGACAAGGTTTTGCACCCTAAAATGCCATTGCTGTTCTTTCTGATCAGAAATGTAATTTATGTAATAGAACTATCATATGACCCAGCAATTCCATTTCTGGGCATATACCCAAAAGAACTGAAAGCAGGGTCTCAAAGAGAAATGTTATACCCATGTTCACGGTAGCTAAAACATGAAAACAATGCAAGTGTCCATCAATGGGTGAACAAACAAGCAAAAGGTGGTATATCAAGCAATGGAATATTATTCAGCCTTAAAAAGGAAGGAAACTACAACATGGATGAACACTGAGCACATTAGGAGTGAAATAAGCCAGACACCAAAAGAGGAATACTGTATAATTCCACTTCTTTGAAAAACTTAGAGTAAATGCATAGAGAAAAATATAGTAGTTGTTGCCAAGGGCTAGGGAGAGGAAGGAATGGGGAATTGTTTTTTAACAGGTATAGAGTTTCAGTTTTACAACAGAAAGACTCATGGGGATGGATGGTGGTGATGGTTGCACAGCAATGTGAATGTATTTAATACCACTGAACTATACACTTAAAAATGGTTAAGATGACCCTGGATGGTGTGGCTTAGTTGGTTAAGAGCATCATCCTGTAAACCAAAAGGTCAAGGGTTTGATTCCTGGTCAGGGTACATGCCTAGATTGCAGGTTCAGTCCCCAGTTGGAGGGCATATGGGAGGCAACCAACCAATGTTTCTCTCTCACATCGATGTTTTCTCCGTCTCTCTCCCTCCCTTCCCTCTCTCTAAACTCAGTAAACAAGTTCTTGGGTGAAGATTTCAAAAAATGATTAAGATGATAAATCTTATGTTATTTACCATAAAAAAAGTAATTCATGAATGCTTGCAAAATAATATACAATAATAACAAATCAGGAAAAAACGTACAAAAAAATCTCCATCATCTTACTACTGATAATTTTAGTGCAGTAATTCTCAAGGTTTTTTGTGCACACCAAGTCCCTGGAATGTTGTTAAAAGGCAGATTCTGATTCAGCAAGTCTAGGGTGGGGCCTGGGGTTCTGCATTTCTCACAAACTCCAAGGTGATGCTGATGTTGCTGTTTCTGACCAACATCCGAAGAGCAAGAATTTAGCACCTGCCTTTAAGGACATGCACAATTATCCTAGAGCTTTCCTACAGTATCTTGCCGCCAATGCTTTTTCTAAATGAGATGTCAACCTCCTCCTCTGCCTTACCTTACCATGGCTCTCTTGTGGTAGGAAGGAAAGCATGTCCTCTATAGAGAAACAACTTGAGGTTGTGCAGGTCTCAGCCCACCACTCCCGCTCCCTGGCTGCCATCTCTCTGGAGAAAAGTGCACTTGAATGAGAGAACCCTGACCTCAGAAGGGGTACATAGGGCCATCCTAGCCCTGAATGAGGGTTAAGAGAAGGGGTCTCATAGGGTGGAGGGAGCACAGGCGGCCTTGGAAGCACTCATCGACTACAAGGAATGCCCAAGAGACCTATGACTATGAATAGTTGAAGGAGCACTAGTGGGAAGTCACAAGGCATCATGAGTCCTCACCCTGGCCAGGCTGCTGGCTGGCCATGTGACAGGGATAGTCACTTCCCTTCCCTGGGCACTGGTTTCTGCATGAGCTCATGCCTCCTAACTCTGCAGTCTGCCAACATGGGACCCCTGTGGAGCCAGGTAGGCAGAGCACTCAATGCCACTGATCTTTCTTATCTTCTCTCAATAACAAAGAGGAGAACATAGCACCCCTGCCAGGGCCAAGAAGAATTCTCCAGTCTCAAACTGATGCCTGCCTGCTGAGCTTCAGGCATGGGCTGTAATGAAGTGATGGGCATTTCATCCTTTCTTCCTTGACAAAGAAGGAAAAGTGGCTCCATTCACCAGAGCACTGAGGCTCAGAAAGGTCAAGATCTTTACCCAAGTCCAGTCCCACAGGAGGTGTTCAAGGACAGATTCAACTTCAAGTCGACTGGTCCTGGTGCAACCATCTCTAAATCCTGTGCACTCTCAGCCCTGAAACAAGCCTGCAGTTACAGCCCCACTGCTGGTTCAGGAATGATCCCCCCGTGGAAGCCCAGCCTTCCTGCTTCCTTTCTTCTCCAAAAGCAGCCTTCAGTCAACACTATCAACCAAAGAAGACAGAACAGGCTTCTTTTTAATTTCTTGTGAGATCACCATCAATATGAAAATAAAATATGTAAACCCACCCCAGGAAATATTGCCAGGCGTCCACAAACCTGTCAGAGAAATGCAGTGATCCCCTAGGGCTCTAAGTTAGAAATCACACGTGCATATGAAAATCACTCACCTGGTTCAAGTGCATCCCTACTGTCTTGAATGGTTAGAATCTTTAGGATTCTACATTAATTTTTGCTGTAAAACTTCCAAGGATTAAGAATGGGATAGCCCAGGTTCAAATCCTACACCACCACCTATATGACCATGGGCCAATTACTTAAACTCTCTGCACCTCCCAGGTCTGTTAAATGAGTGAATGCTTAGTGTGCACCTACAACAGTGCCAAGTATAGACCAAACACTTTATACATGTGCTATGATTATTATTATTGTAGTCAGCATAAGACTTCTGGCTCTAACAATTATTTTCTTTTTTTTTTTTAAATATGTTTATTGACTTGAGAGGGAGGGAGAAAGAGAGAAACATCGATCAGTTGCCTCCCATATGCACCCCAACTGGGGACTGAATCCACCACCTAAGTATGTGACCAGACTGGGAATCAAACCCCCAACATTTTGGTATACAAGATGGTGCTCCAACCAAACAAGCCACACCTGCAAGGGTAACAGTTGTTCTCAACTGACTACCTTCCCTCCAAAGCACAGGCAAAGCAATTTAATCTAGGCCTCTATGTTCACTGCCCAGGGGGATAAAAAGGTAAAAAGGGTCTATGGTATCTGGGGAGGGGAAAACGAGCAAGATGCACCAGGCACTCTATGTAAAGTCCTACTCTAATCCTTGCAATAACCCTGAAGGTCAAGGTAAGCATGGTCCCCACCCACAGAGGAGTTAGGTCACTTGATCAAGGCCACACACATACTTCAATAGTGGGATTTCCCTGCCTCTCCATGGAATGCCAGAGGTAAAATCAAGCCAGGCATTTCTGTGGTCTAAGGCTAATCCTTGCAATGCACTAAGCAGGTATAAGGGAGAAAAGTAAAAGAAGGCAACATTCTCTGGGTGCCCACTGCATGCCAGGAATTCTGCACAAGGTCACACAGCAAAGCAAGTGCTACTTTGGAGGCTGAGACCCTCATCTGCCTTACTCAGTCCAGTGCTCCTTCTGTATGCCACAATGCCAATCTGTTGGGGGGCCAGGGGAAGCTTACTGAAAAGGGGGGAACTTGAGCTGTGCTTTAAAAACTGGGAAGGACCAGAATAAGTAAATCCATTCAGAAAGGACACAACTGCTTAATGGGTACAGGGTTTCCTTTTAGGGTGATGACAGTGCTTTGGATTAGATAGAGGTTGCGGTTGTATGACATTGTTAATACCACTGAATTGTTCACTTTTAAAAGATTAATTATTTTTATAATTGTTAAATTTATAACAATAATTATTCATTGTGAATTGTATTAAAACCATAAACAATTTTATGCTATGTGAATTTCACCTCAATACAAAACAGTTTTTATGAGAAGGACTGCAACAGGTTGATACTGGCCCAGAGCACCTCCCAAGCCAAAGGAACAGCTACACTAGGATTCTCCAAAGGGTAGGTGAGGCACGCAGCCCCCACACTGAACAACAGAGTAGAAGAGCTCCCCCACGCTCACTTCTCTCTCATATTTCTGACTCCACTGAGGGGACGGTCTGTCCGACAGTAGGAGGCCCTTGTCAGGCTCCTAACAGGAAACAACAGGCACACTCAAGTAAGGATAGTTCAGGGATGTTCACTTATACGGAGCTCTACTGAAGAATGGGTATAGGTAAGCAATTCTCAATCAGGGTGACTTCACCCCAGCCTTGAGGGACAGTCGGCAAGATCTGGAGACATTTTGGGCACATGTTGTTGGCATCTGGTGGGTAGAGGTCAGGGATGCTGCTAACATCCCTACAATGCACAGGACAGCCCCGACAACAGGGAATGATCTAGCCTAAAATGTCAAGAGTGCCACAACTAGGAAACTCTGTCCTAAAGTAGGTTTGATTATCCCATTTCACAGATGATGAGACAGGCTCCAAGAGGCTAAATAACAAACCCCACTGTGCTCTAACTCCCATCTCCTCACATCTGCTCAAGGACATACTGCAGCAACTGTCCCCTTTTCCCACACTGTCAACTTTTTTTTTGCTCATCTACGAAATTTCTACAACATACAAGGATATTATAATATCTCTCTCCAATTTAATATTAGCCATGCCTCATTCCCACACATGCTTCCAGCTGCAACCCCATTTCTCTGCTGCCCGTCCAGCACAGCTCTTCCCTCTGAGAGTCATCCATCCCTGCCACCACTAATGTTCCCAGATCTGGCGCCATGCCCTTGCACTCCCATCTCCTTCGCCCTGCACTGAAATAACTACACAGTGGCCATAAGATCTGGAATACTCAGTAGAGACTCTCTGATATTACAGAACAAATAGACAGTACACTCACTGCTACTGTGTGATTTTTTTCAATGCACCCTGCAAAGTTGCAATTAAGCAGGCATTTCTTTCAAGCCCTATATAAGCTTGTGCAGCATTTCTGATGACTGTCTCTGTTTTTTTACGGAGTAATCTGACACCTTTAATGTACTACAGAACAGTGGTCAGCAAACTTCTCCTGTAAAGTGCCACATAATGAATATTTTTAGGCTTTGCAGTTCATGCAGTCACTGTCACAACTACTCAGCTCAGCTCTTGTATCTCAAAAGCAGCCAGACAGTACAGTAATGAATCAGTATGGCTGTTTACAAAATCAGGCCTTGGGCTGGATTTACCGCACAGGCCCACTTGCAGACACTGCCCTAGCAGAACTAGTGTGTAGTGTGTGTGTGCGCGCGCCGGGGTAGGGTGGATGTAAAAATTAAAACAATAGTGTTATCTTTCCAGACTTAACAGCCTCCCTGCAGTAAGACAGTTACATATTAGGTGTCCCCAGCAGGCTGTAGATCAGGCCATATCTTAGTCATATTCCCATCTCCCCTCACCCTGTAACCAACACCAAACATCAGAGCTTTGCTGGGACAGGTACCTCATCACCTTCTGACACTGGTAGAATTTATACTCAGTCACAATTGCAGCCATCTAGGATGCTGGACACTCTCAACCCAATGGAGAGTTTGGTGCTGCTGCTTTTGTTGTTAACTCCCACTACTCTTTCAAATAAAGAGATAGAAAGAAAGCAGAAGTGAAGGAGGAGGGGAGCAGAAAGGGCTGCACGATGTAGGCCAGAGGGATGCGTGTACAAGTCCAAGATCAAACCCCTCCAATCCTACAGGGTCAAGCGGAGAATGCAAATGAGTGATGTGGCAGGGAAGGCAATGAAGAGGGAGAGATGGACACTGCAGGGACCAAGACAGATGCCCCTTGAGAGATGGCAGCTGCTACTCAGCTCTAGCTGACAGCACCTCACAGCAACATCAGTGCAGCATTGCTCCATTGCCCATTTCTTTTTAAAAAGCCAGAAACTCAGATTTTCATGTCAATTAGTTGGCACCTAGTTACACTCTTGTTAGAGAAGTGTTTCAGCCAACTCTGCACAAACCAAACATAATAAACCTAGAGGCCAGATCTGCTACCAATTTTCCATTCCAAGATGTACATTAAACCTTTATATCCACCTGTAATCTGGGTGCTGGCAGCCCCATCATAACAGATAAAGGAATTGAGTCTGGGAAACATTGATCACTTGCCTAAGGAACCACTCAGAGATCACAAATCCAACACTTACCCCAAAACCCACACCTTCCGATCTCCACAAGACCAGATAACTTCTTGGGCAGCTCAACTTCAGACAGAAAACAGTCTCCCTCTGCAAAGAGCCACCAAAAAAGAAACCAACCTCCCGATGGCTGGCTCAAATGTCGCCTCCTCTGAGAAACCCCCATGGGCACAATAAATTGTTCTCTGAACTGTACTTCCACAGCCTTCCAGCCATACCACACCCCAGGTCTAATCCCTACAGCAGAGAGGATTATGGAGACTCCTAGCCTGCTATTTGTGCCAGTCCTGGGTGGTGAGTCTTTTCAGGGACGAAAATAAGCCTTAATGCATCCCTGCTCACAAAAAGAAATCAACAATTGTTGAATCAAGACCCCAAGTGGAGTTCCATGGTTCCCCAAATTGCCGCTTTAAATAGAGAGGACCAGAGTGAGCCAGGCCACAGCCGCAGCCTCACACGTGTTATGCGCAGAGTGAAGCAATAGTTCTGTCTGCTCAAGCATTAGCATGTGAACAGATAAAACGAACAATCATTCATTCCCGAAGTCAGGGTGTGGTTGCCAGTACTGTGGAGTAAAGTGGCACAGCTGGACCAGGGAGTAAGGACAGACAGTCCGCCACCATACAATGGAAGAAAGGCCCTGCTGGAGACAGATGGGCGCAGGCCATCTAAGTGGGCATGCAATGTATAAGACTGAGTCAACAGCAAATTTATAAATGGGCAAAAAAGTTACTTCAGAGCAGGAATCAACAAACATTTTCTATAAAGGGCAAATAATAAATATTTTAGGCTTCCTACACCATAATGGTCAATTCTGCCATCATAGCATGAAAGCAGGCATAGACAATAGCAAATGAATGGGTGTGGCTGTGTTTCAATCAAGCTTTATTTACAAAATAAGCCGCCGGCCTAGTTTGACAATCTTTGTTGTACCCTCAATGGGAAAAAAAAAAACAAAACACTAAAATGGCAGTGCACAAACACTTGGAAGAGAATGTGTATCATCGCCATGGCTGCACAAATACAAATTCTTACTAAACTAACCACCACATGTTGCCATTATATAACTACTAACTTGACCAAGAAATACTTAAAACACAACTTCCCAATGCTGGTAAAGCTATGGGGATCAAGGTATACACCACCAGTAACAATGTACTGGTGCAGTAGTTTCTTGAAAAACAGTGCGGCAGTGCCTAGCAAAAGGTACAAAAAACTCTTGATGCACTGGAAACTAAGCTAAGAAGGAGGAATGGGGGAAATGAGAAAAGGAACAAGTAACTTTCACAATCCCTCTATCTTCCCAGTACTGAGTATGGCATTCTGTGTTCATCACTCACTTTCATTTACATTTTCTGACCAGGAAATTAAGGGTCAGAGAAGTGCCCCCATCCTACCCTAGGGAGTTAAACCCAGGTTGCCGGAGTCCAGGTAGAATACACTACAACACAACGGCAGTGAAAACAGCATCATGGGTGAACAGATTTTTTCCCTGCAGTGTTCTAGAACAGCGGTCAGCAAGCTACAGCCCCCAACCAAATCCAGCTGCTGCCTGTTGTTCTAAATAAAGTTTTATTGAAATATGGCCATGTCCTTTCATTCACTCACTGCCTGTGCTATTTTACCCTACAACAACAGGGGTGAGCAAAGGGACACAGACCAGGTGGCCTGCACAACAGGAAATATTTACTATCTGGCCCTTTGCAGAAAATGCTTGCCAATCCCATCTTAGCATATCATAAATTGAATTTACTTTCTTTTCCTACAATAGGAGAAAGGTTAAATAACTGGGGTACATATTTAATGGAATGTTATGCAGCCATTTCTAATCATTGTGAAGAGAAGGAACATGGATAAATACTAAAATATGGGAGCTGGCAAAAGTCGGTTTATAGTTGTGAGTATGCCAAACACAGAGTTTATTCTTGTGTTATTATTTATTCTTGTATGATACATTTTTCCATATGAACAACTGTAAACCTACTTTGCCCACTCCTGTTAAAGTGGAAACACTAATGCAAATGTAGGCTCAATGTAATTTTGTAAAATGCATATACTTTAAACAAAGACAGAAGTGGAGTACCTAAAACTCAAGTATTTAATATGCAAGGGAGGTCTACTTATACGTTTATTCTATGTTCCACAATAGTCTTTAATATCATTTGGGGGTTTTGCTTTTTTTTTTTCGTTTAAAATGGGGGAGGACAGAACAGAGTCCATAATGCAGATGCGGGCAAGGAAAAAGGAGATGCGAGTGGGCACAGTTCCCGTAGGGAGCTGGGGAGCACAGGCCCAGCAGGGTGCTGCTGGATGACGAGGGAGTGCTCTGCCATGCCACCGAGGGCTCCCGGATGGGCAAGCAGAAAGCACGGCCAGCGAATGGGTCCTCACTCCACCTGCAGCCTTCAAGCTGCCACACCCCACACCCAAACCTGCTCCTCTCACAACCTTTCCTACCTCAGTAAAAAGCAGTCTGTACCCCTTCTAGCTGCTCAGGAGCAAAAAAGAAAAAGAAAAAACAGGAATCACTCTCCCCTCCCTCAAGTCTACTCAGGTATCACCTTCCCTGTAAGGGTGCCTACCCTGATCACCCCATTCAAAACTACTACAGGCCTTTTCCTTCAACTCATCCTCTATCCAGACAAGTAAGTCAGATGCCACCCTTGGGCCCTGGACTGAGCATAAGATTCAGACCTAGCCAACCAGAACCACGGTGATAGGTTGGTTCCAGGATGACCACATGGGTAGGCAGACTGCTGTGATTCAGCCCCAGGACTTTTGCTGGAGCAATTAGGAAAGATGTCCACTCCTTGCTTGGGCATTGCTATATTGTAGGATGTGACCCAAGAGCTGCTGGTAGCCATCTTGCCTCCACAGAGAAAAGGCTGCCTGCAGATGAAGCCAATGGAGAAGAAAGTAGAGTTGTGAGCTGGACAGAAAGGTTGTCCTGATGATTCTCCAAGCACCTGGATCTAGCTGAGTCTGAAGCCAGCCCTGTCCCTAGACTTTTCCATTACAAGACACTTTAAATTCCCATTGTGCTGAAATAAGCTTCTGCCACATGCAACTGGAGAGTCCTGGCTGACACATCCAAGACTCCGACAAAATATTCTTTGGTAGTTTATTCAATTTACTTCAGACACCAACAGTATAGCCCTTTGCTAAGTGACAAAAGATGCACCAAACTGTCATTTAATAAGTGTCTGCTGCATGTTGAACCCTGAATTTCTGGATTTCTGGCCTGGCTCGGTTGCCATTAGAGCCCTCACTCTTATGGGCAGCACTTTCAACTACTACCACCACTTTGGGGAAAAAAAGAGCAATCAAGAATGATCAACACCTCTGTGTTAATGCTGTTTCAGGAACATCGTCCCAAAGACAATATATATAGGAAGGAAAACCACCTTAAACAAAAAATGCTCACCACATTATTATTTATCAAAGGAACAAAAAAGAGCAAGCGAAATTAGCTACGTTTCCACAAGTACAGTCAATAGTTTAAAACTTAGGCTACATGCAAGAAGGTGGGTTAATAATGATGGATTATGAAGTCGCAGAAGTGAGCAATATGAAGATCACACAGCAGTGTGTTGAAGTAGCAGCTAGAAATGTTAAGGATAAAAGCAAAATGTGCCCTTGCTGGTGTGGCTCAGTGGTTTGAGCACGGGCCTACAAACCAAACAACCACAGTTCGATTCCCAGTCAAGGCACATGCCTGGGTTGCAGGCCAGTTCCCGGCAGGGGACGCGCGAGAGACAACCATAGATTAATATTTCTCTCCTTCTCTCCTTCCCTTCCCCTCTAAAGATAAATAAATAAAATCTTAAAAAAAAAAAAAAAAAGCAAAATGCAAATGTATATGATAATGGTAAAATTACTTCAGCATATAGGTGTTTTGAAGCCTTTTTTTTTAATTACTTTCCCCCTTAGGATCCTTTTTAGACTTTTTTTCCTTAATCACCACCTCCATGAAATTTTAATACCACAGATATATTTTACATCTGTTTATGTGCCGTTTGCATATCTGTGACTTACATTCAACAGTAAAACTTTCATGCCCCACCAGGGTTGATATCACCCCCGGGAGAATGTATAATATCCATGTCTACAAGATGGTACAAGCAGAATGGAAGGTATTTTTATCTGGAATTATGTTCACATTGCCAGAATTTTTACTTCCTTTTTTTTTTTTTTAGATTTTAATTAATTATGTATTTATTTTAGAGAAATGGGGAGAGAAAGAAAGGAAGAGAAACATCAGTGAGTGGTTTGCCTGTCATGTGCCCCCACCTGGGGACCTGATTCCCCAGGCATGTGCTGGAAATCAAACCAGCAGCCCTCTGGTTTGCAGGCTGGCGCTCAATCCACTGAGCCACACCAGCCAGGGCTACTTCCATATTTTAAGAGCTCTAAGAACTTGACTTCCTATGACTTACCCAGGCACCGTCGGGCATCAAGAAGCAGTAGAGTCAATGTCAAGGGGGTTGACTGTGTTGCCAATTGCTCACATAGGAGATGGTCAAATATTTGCTGACAATGGAACACTTACTTCTTACAAACTACTGTAATAGATCAACCCAGTGCCTTCATTAGGGACAAAAAAGAAAAGGTTGATATCATCATTTTTTCTGCTTTGAAAGAAAACCACAAATATTCCTTTTTCCATTCACTCACATCAGCTTATTCTTTATTGCAAACACAAGGCACTGCTAGAGATGGTCCAGTCAATGCCAAAGAGAAAATCATGACCTTGAACATTCCAAAAAATAAGAAGCTGCCAAAATGTGCATAAACATGAAGCAAGATCAGCAGTAAACTACCCACTAAGCCCAAACTCTGCTGTATCAGGCCCTAGAGCTTGTCTGTTCCACAAATTATCTGACTTCTGTGGGTCTGGCTTTCCCCACACTTGAAATGGGGGTTTTGGTGTCTTTCTAACATAAGAATTCTTTACAGAATAATTACTGATTGAAAATAGCATCAAGGGTTTCACAGATACAGTCTTACAAAAGACAATGCTTGAGGATCATGACTTTCTGGACCTACAAGTTTTCTGTTCCAATGACAGCAAAAGTATTATCTGAAAATCAGACTTCCTTAGTTAGTAGAGGCTGGTAATCAAATAGTTTCACCTAATATTGTTTACAGAAAAACAAACAAATGACGACCACTATCACACTGACAATTTGCTTACTTGTGTGTATACACATGAATCCAAAAACACAGTTCTATGCACATGTATTAATGTGCACCAAGGACTATATTTTAGGTATAATTCATAGCCATGTTAGGTATGATAGATAGCAAACCAAGGCAGGGAGGAGGAGGGAGGCATGTCTCACCCACTAACTCGGCAGTCCTGAGCCTGGTCCAGTAATCTTGCCAGGTGTTCCAATGGCACAAGAAACATCACAATAGCAGAAGAGGAGTGCAGTCCTTGAAATTCTATGTATCACCCCCATTATCTGGGAAAGAGGGCCTTTGAAACTGTGCTTTCACCCCAAGGCCTTCAAGGCCAGGCAGGAAAGGGCCCACAGCACCCAAAGGAAGAAGCCCATCAACACCTTTGGGTATTCAGTCCCTCCTTCCAAAGCTGGCACCACCTTTAGCTGTCAATCAATATGTAACTTCTTAACTGCCATCCCACCACTATATAAGTCCTCAGAACAAAGGACTGGGCATGCGCTTGCCACCCTGGCCTTTGCCCACCCTTACTTTTGCCACCTTTACCCTGCTTTGTCCTGAACCTATGACTTTCATCCCGACCCCCACTTTAACTAGGCCCATTCTCTTCCATGAGAATGGAGGTTCACCAATGAACCCTGCTTGCCCGCTAACAGACTCACTGATCTGTAATTTATTACTGCATTTTTTGTCTTTGAGGTGTTCCATCATGTGACCATACCACATATTTTTATCCACTCCTCTATCAATGGTTATCTTATTTGTTTCTGGCCGCACAATACCATTTATCTTGTGTATGCATTTCTCAGAGCCATTCCACTTCCTGGTTATTTGCACTTAATGTATTTGGCCTTGAACCCAGCTGACCTCTGACTCCACTCAAACATCTACAACTCAAAATACAGCAGATTCTAATTACCAATTTATAGGATATACAAGAGACTGAGAAACATCAAACCAGACCAAAAGGATGCAATCAGCAAAATCCTGCAAAGAAGCCTTACAGGATAAAATGATTCCTTCAACAAAAATTGCAAGGGGAAATAAAAGGGAGAGGTGAAAGGGGAACCTATTGTTTAAAAAAAAAGACGTGTGCTTCAAAGGATACTGTCAGGTAAGGGAAAAACAACCCACGAAAGGAGATAAAGTGTTTATAAACAACATATCTGATAAGGGACTTATATCCAGATTATATAGAATTCTTATAGCTCAACAGAAAGAAAAACAACCTATTGAAAAATGAACAGAGAATCTGAACAGACATTTCTCCAAAGAAGATATACAAGTGGCAAATAAGCACATGAAAAGATGCTCAATATCATTAGTCATTAGGGAAATGCAAATCAAAACCACAAAGAGACAGCACTTCAGTCACTAGAATAGCTATTATCAAAAAGACTGTGCAGAAACCAGAACCTTCATACAGTGTTGGTGGGAAAGGAAAATGGTCCAGGCACATTAGAAAATAGTCTGACAGTTCCTCAAATGGACCTAGGAGTTCTACTCTTAAATGCATACCCAAGAGAAACGAAAACACATGCCCACACAAAAACTTATATGTGCATGTTCACACAGCATTATTCACAAAGGCAAAAAGTGGAAACAAGTCAAATGTCCATCAACTGAGGAGAGATAAACAAAATGTGGCAAAGCCAAGGCCTGGGTGTGGAGCAGCACCTGCAGAGCGGGAAGGACGTGGCAATTTTGCTGGAGTATCTGGAGAGAGAGCTCCATGAACCACAAAAGGAGATGGCAGCCTGCAGATATAGACAAGTCCCCTCTAAAGAGACAGTGGGTCCAGGGCAGCAGACATCACAGAACCTTCAGGCCCAGCCTGAGGAGTCCCAGCTCATATGGGACCTTGCTCAGGAGTCCCACACTTTTGGAGACACAGAATGACCATGACAGAGGGCAGAGAGTTGCTGTGAAGGAAAAACTGTCCTGAGACAGTGGAGCTACGTGGGAGATTATTTAATGGGGAGACTTGGGAGGTGTCACACAAGGATCCCCAACTTGGAAAAGCTAGTGAACATAAGGGTCAGACAGAAGGGCATTGGGGAAACAGCTTAAAAGGATAACACACACATGATGAATGTGGGAAGAGCTTTGTTGAGAGCTCAGATCTCATTCAATGTCAAAGAATTCACACTGGAGAAAGACCCTATGAATGTAATGAGTGTGAGGAAACCTTCCATCGGCATTCTGGTCCTTTTAATCACTGAGGAGTCCACAACATACAGAGGCAGTACCACTGTGAGGAGTGTGGGCAAGTCTTCAGAGTGCAGGTCTCATTCAGCACCAGAGAATCCACAGAGGAGAGAAGCCCCGTAAGCCCAGCCCGTGCTAGAAGAGCTACAGTCAGCACTCCTTTCGCATAGAGCACCGAGAAGCACACAGGAGAAGCCACTGGAAGCAGCCTCACCAGTGCAGTGAAGGAGGGGCAGGGGAGCTTTCAAGACCATAAACTCATCCTCCATCAGAAGAATCACAGCATGTTTGAGTGGGTCTAATCCTTGCTATGCGCAAGTTTTCTGGATCACTGGCCAAATCCTGTGAAGCAGGTGAAGACCAGGAAACGTTTTCTTCCACTAAATGTGGTTTGGAACAAAGACTGACCTGTGGTGTAGGCACATCCTAAGAGGTTTTTGAAGCTGCTACTTTCCCTTTGGTTTCTTTACTCCTTCATGATTACTAGTCCATCCCTCTTATTTCCTCTCTCAGAGATGGCTCTAAACCTTCCCAACAATGTAATCAATCATGCCTCTATAGCCAAGAAGACTGACACTCTGTTTTACTTCCTAAAGATTCTACAGAGCTCTGCAGATGTTTTACAATCATTGGTCTTTGGTGTTTCCCATGACCCACACTTGCATATCTTTTCCACTTTACTGCTTCCCTCTGACACCTACATGACACTCCTTTTGAGATGCTGCATTGGAATGCTAGATGTGTAAATTTTGCCAAGTTGTTCACCTTTGTATGCTCCAGTTTTTATCATTTTAAAAGATGGATTATAATATAACTACCTCATAAGGTTTTGGAGAGGATTTAAAACTTTGATCTAGCCCTGGCTGGTGTGGCTCAGTGGACTGAGTGTGGGCCTGCAAACCAGAAGGTCACCAGTTCGATTCCCAGTTAGGGCACAT